>KE373200.1:120502-130887 GCA_000418225.1 Zizania latifolia
GTCCCGTGCTCGGGACCCCTTGCTATTTATACCCCCGTTGGATCTAACCTATCGTACAGCAAGCTCCGACGGGACGTAGCACACCCCGATGGGACGCGGCGTGCTGCCTACTCCCCAACTGCTCCCTGGTCTGACGCCGCCCGGTAGTCCTATGCACCTGTCATGTCTGGAGCCTCCGACCGCTTTGCATCGTATCGCATTTAATGCGTCGCGCTGCTTTCGGCTGGCTCAGGCGAGGTTGGTATGATGGGCTTGATGGGCCTTCTGCCTGGCCCAATAGCCAGAAATGAGGTCTATGGGCTACCCGGGGATATATCCCCCACAAAAACATATGGCCATAATAATCTTCTCAAGATAGACATATGCCTAAAAGTGATTAGATGGACTAATAAGTAATAAAGTGTAAAGATAATATATATATTTAGATATAAAAATGCTAGATGTAGTAATGAATACAATCAGCAAAGTGAATATAGTTTCACTCCGAATTCTGAGAGCACAGTAATTTTGGTTTTCGCAGCCTTCATCGGGAATGCGGTCTGAAAGCTTGCACACCAACTTCAGTTCTACTGAGTCCTTTTATTTCGACCGATCCGTTCTAAAATTACATCAGAAATGTTGATCTTGCTGCATGAGATGCAAATTCCTTGTTTATTAGACTAGAAATCGGACGGCTAATCATAGAAAGAGCAGTACATGCATGAATATTGAACTCATCTCATAACCATACGTGCACATAAGCATTGGTGCTGCATTGCAGTTTATGCTTTAACAACTGACGCCAATAGAAACAGCTGAAGTCGTTCGATCGAGACATCCTAACACAGTAACACCTTTTCTCCGCGTTTGCTGCATGTCCATCAGCAGTAGACCACAGGATCAGCCAAAGTTAATTCCTTGAGCTAGAGGTAGCTCGCTTCCATAGTTGATCGTACTGCAGAAAAAATGGATTGAGCATTAGTATGCGAAAATGCATAACCATAAAAAAAATACATGTGCAAAGTATTTTGAGCATGGTGGCCACACTAGAATTATCGCCCTGATAAAATATCAGTGACAGAAATATTGCCACTCTTGCAGTAATTGTCTTCAAGGCATGGCTCACAACTCAAGGAAATAGAATGTGACGAATTCACATCTCATAGGGCAGGCCTTTCATAGGGAACATCTATACATAATAGAGGATGCTGTGATCTCTACGCTTCAGAGCTCTGGGATAAATTGATTTACACGTGTAGTTCTATTTGCACTTACTGCTCCATGGCATCCTAACATCTAAAATGGCATTCCCAAGGCTTCTCCAGTAAGCTGTGTAGCAGATTCTAAAGTGCACTACCCAGGTCCGAATGATCACACGGGATACCATGGAACTTGCCTGATACCATGAAAATTTTCACAAGTACAAATAATATGGATTGATCAAAGCTACTCATCTCTGTCGTAGTTACCTAAATTTGCATATTTGAAATTCATGTGCATTTGGTTTCAAAGAAAAGAAATTCATATGCATAGCCAACATTTGTCTACTTACCAGGTGGCCCTCCTCATGTACTGCTTCCACGAATCACTCCCTGCTTCTCGTCCGCCACCAGTTGCTTTTTCTCCACCAAAAGCTCCTCCAATTTCAGCACCATTAGTGGGTATATTTACATTCACTATACCACAGTCACTACCATGGGGTCTGCATAGCAAGAGCAAGGATAGTCATTAGTCATTACCATAGTCATTTCATGTCCTAAGGCCTACGGGATGTGGCAGTAAAAGAATCTGGAAATGGCTGTAACCGTCTTTGAGGAGGGAATAATAAAAATGACACATGAGGGAACTCCAGTAGGGTTGAATCAATTTATGATTCTTTTACTGATAAATATAAAATATCATCTAAAAGGAGATTTTATACATTAACATATACAATGGACAGATACGAAAGAAAAGGCTATGAACTTGATCGTATTTCAGTGTGATTCTTAACATGAACACAGTGAGACCAAATTTTCTATCATGACCTAAGGAAAAGCATACAAGACATCATCCTTCACTGAAAGTTTAGAAAAATGAATAGAATGCTACATATAAGCAGGGTATGGAGTATGGAGCATCGTTGCAGCCAAGGTGGCCTTTGATTTTGGTGTATACTCCCTCCGGTCACAAAAATAAAGTCATTTTAGGATGTGTGCAGTCAACACAAGGTAACTTTTACTATGATTATTGTTTAGAATATAGATTTTGAGCATATGAAAATGGCATGGCCAAGTTTGTCTTAACAAAACCTTCATAATATATACTTGTGTAACTTTTTTTGAATTTATACAAGAAAAATTAGTTAAAGTTATGCCATGTTGACTTTGAAAAGTCAAAAACAACTTCTTTTGTGACCTGAGGGAGTAACAAGCAAGTGTGGCACTGTGGCTGGCTGGCTGCATGAGTGTCACTCTGGGTTATTCAACTGACACTTACCCGAGCCACTTGAAAATGATATCTGGTCTCCTTGTAAATATAGAACTGCTCAATCCTTGAGGAACAGAATTGTTGATTTCAATTGCTTCCTTCAGAGTCTGCAGGGAATGACAACCAGGAAAATATGTCAAATGATAATGATCTTGTGCAACAGTGTACAACTGACACTAAATATTACAGATTAATAACACAAATGCAAAGTACTGAATAGTTGTGACCTGAAATTTCATGACATAAAGAACAGGACCAAAAAGTTCTTCTCTCACAACTGGTGCAGAGGATGAAATTTCCACTATTGTTGGTTGAACAAAGTTTCCCTCTGACTCAATGGCAGATCCTCCATAAAGAATTTTTCCTCCCTGCAGGTTAGGATGGTAGCCAAATCAGATTATTAGAACTTCATTGTTTACAAAAAAGTTATACACCAATTAAATGCCACAGTAAATGCAATGATTTCAGTCTAACAGATTACTAGCAATGCACCTGTGGGTTGTAGTGGAATTGATTTTCCTTAAGCATGCTGAACTTAGAACTTTTCCAGTAACACGGCATTTTTAGATGTGTGTTCAAGATTAAAAAACCATGAACAGAACTACGCTCAATTCATAAATACAAAGTTGCAGAAAGTGTGCAGTCAAACATATTTAACTTTGACTAGCAATATATTAAGAACTATGTAGATTGGAAGGAGGAGGTGTACAAAGGATCATCATCATCACCACCAACTCAAGCATTTTAGGTAGGACAGATGTGATGCTTAGATTTTAATATAAGTAGATATCATTGCACAAACAATGCTACTACATCAATAAGCAGTATACAAATATCACCTGAGATCTGATTGTTTGGATTCCTTTCAAAAAGGCTCCTCTTGAAGCAGAGGTGTGTAAGGGTCCCAGTAAGGTACCATTCTCCAAAGGATCCCCAAGTCGGACTTGTTTATAAACCTCAACAAGTTGATCAAGAAATGTTTGATATATGCTTTCATGAAGAAGCTGTCGTAACAAAACAAAAGGCACTTAGAATATTCATATACCAGCCATAGGGGCGGATAAAAAATTAAAAATGTATCTTACCAGCCTACGACATGTAGTGCAGCGTTGCCCTGCTGTACCAACAGCAGCAAACAACACAGATCGAACAGCCAACTGAATGTCTGCATCATCCATAACAATAATGGCATTGTTCCCACTAAGTTCAAGAAGGCATTTGCCAAACCTCGCATTCACCTGTTGCTGAACCATTAGACCAACCTGCATTGAGCAATCAGGGTTACAGATATTACAGTAGATCAGCACAGTTGATATATAATTAGCAAATACTCGAAAAAATTCTTACAAGAAAAAAGGGCATCAAACAGAATACAGAAATAGGTGATGTAAGGGAGATCATTAGATCAAAATGGATCTGGATCAGGCATCAGGGCATTCTGAATTTCTGATACCACTGTCATAAAACAATTAATCTAGCCAAAAAAGTTAATACTTTATGGTTGCATAAAACATGCAAGTAGCAGTTTGCTGAAAGTTGTCTACCTTTGTGCTTCCTGTGAATGAAACCAAGGGTATCCTTGTGTCAAGAGCGATTGCTTGGCCAATTTCAGAACCACCACAAAAGGCTGTGAAAATTGCGCCTGGCAAGTTGTTTTTCTCCAATACACTGGCCACTATTTTAGTCATTGCAATAGTGATTAAGGGAGTAGTTGGAGCACCTTTCCTGCAAATATTACAGCATAATTATGAAAAGGAAATTTCACAACAATAAATACAAGGATAAACATTACAGATATTAAATTATGGAATATTCAGCTAATGATATGTTTATAAAATATAACATCTGCCATCAAGAGCACGAACTTATCCATAATGCAAGTAAAATAATGTACAGTGACAACAACATGTAGTAGGACAGTACTACCTGTTTATCACAAAGTAAACAGTTCTTACCAGACAACACAGTTTCCACAGACCAAAGCTATGCAAGCATTCCAACCTAAATCATCACAGAGAGAGATACAGATAATTTTATTAGTTCCTGCTCAGAATTACAAGAATTTGAGCATGTGACAAAGGTAGTCAGCACTCAGCAACATAGCATTAGAAATGAGTAAAACAAACCGCACATCTTTATAGCATAAACAAAAGGGTGAGCAGGCAAATTGCCACCTTGAAGATTACATTAAATATTATTCAGTGGACACAGTTACGCATTGGATTATAACAGTTAAAGTTCTTGTCAATTATACACTCCCTACAACAAGAGTATGGAAATGCAACCTACAGGGACTTGCAGTGCACTAAGTTGATTGTCACTAATGATCTTATAGAAAAAAATACAACAGGCATTACCAAGCACAGCACAAGGAAAATTGAATGCAGTGATGACACCAACAACTCCAAGAGGATTCCACACCTATTCAAATAAGCAATAGTGATTAGCCTCTTCCATTATGATACCTGAGAGTGGAGACATGAGACACATCTGATATATATTAAAAAAACTAGTTTTTACCTACCTCCATCATCATATGATTTGGGCCTAGAAAAATGCAAATGATGGTATTAGCAAATCATATAGTATATTTGATAAACTCAATTGATGAATCAATACCCCATAAATATGAATAATGTGATCTTCAGAGTACTGTTCACACGCGTGAACAGTCCCGGGTACTGTTCACACACATGACAAGTAAGCAGTTACAAATTTCTCTACAATTGGCACACACCAGAACACAGCCTTCTATAACTTCATCAGAAAACGCAATGGGGATAATTTGACAGAATTCTGTAAACATTGTTGTCTAATAAAGAAACAGTAGATATCTTATCATTACAACTAGAATGTCATATATTGGTATATTATGGTAAGTAATAGTGGTGCGACATGTCAGGAGACATGAATACATTATACATGATTTTGTACAAAACAGCAAACTTGAATATCAAGTCTGCTATGAGCATGAAATTTCAAAATAGTGAAATGGACAATCATTAAGCATGAAAGGGATTTTATAATGGATTAGTAGGTCTAGCAAAAATAATGCAGTAAATTTGCCAATTCAGGTTAAATAAGTTTTTCAAAAGCTAGACTGTTTGAGATATTCTATGAAATGCAAATTTTAGCATTTTCAACCAGGAGGAAAACCTAGTAATCTTAGTGTCTCACAACCAACTAGAGTAAATATGATCAGAAGTAAATATTTCATCACAGATATCGCTACATCATACTTTAATTCTGACTATCAAATATAAATTAGGAAAGGGCGAATTGTCTTACGTTCAGATGGTATGATGGACCCATTTAGCTGGCGACTTAACCCCACAGCATAATCACACATGTCAATGATTTCCTACCAAAAAAATTTATTACGGTCGTGTCAATCATGTTTATGGTGAGAAATTAATAGTTGCATATAAACATGTTGATCATCCAGTTGTGTTTGACTAATAGCCAAAGATCTTAGGCAATGCAGTTTATTGGCACAAAGCTGATTAATATAGAGATAAAAAGAAACATAACTGCATACCATAGAATTGAAATAAAAGGGTTATGTTCCGATTCTACATGCAAGGTACTGGTATGTGGTAGTGTGGTAACATGTTGATTGATGACAATGTAGCGTTCATGGTGAGCAAGCCGAGCATACCACTAATGTTCTAAAGATTAAAACCAATGCATATTCTAAAGAAAGACAATACAGTAATCATTTCCTATCCTGAGTGCAAAAACTAACGAAGCTCTGAATGGAAGAATTGGTGGCAACTATGTTCCTACCTGAACCTCCCCAATCCCTTCAGGGAGAATTTTCCCCATCTCAAGTGACACAAGCCTGCCCAGGTGATGGAGCTTTGCTCTCAATGCATCGCCAATTTGCCTAACAATTTCTCCTCGCTTTGGAGCTGGAATCTGGACATACATGTATTGTTAACAGTTTGATAAGCACAAAGTGTTTTAAAAAAATCAGTTGAAAAGAAACAAATAATCAGCAGTGTTTCATCAACATATGCGAATTTTCACGTGATACTAGTGCTGGTAGCTCCTATACATATACATGCATTTGAAACCACATTCTGGTAAATAAAAAGCATGTATGATCTGAAACTGCAATGCATTGTGCTTTCTCTACTGTCCTAAAATGTTAGCATTGGCACTTGATTAGTTGGCTGTTTCACACTTTATATCGGATACTGCTGTTCCTGAATCAAATAGTTAGCCCATACCACCTCAACATCTCGAGAACAGCAATCAGAAATTCCGTAAAAACTGAAACCTCTAAAGGCCCAAATTGCATGTTTTTGAAGCAGCATTTCCAATCCAACCCTGATGAACCGTTTCGATTTGCACACAGCTAAATCTCACATGCAGTAGCAGCCAGCAAAATACACATGAAGCATAGCAGCACTTTATGATCTGATCGAATTGCTATGAGCACTCCAATCCAGCAAGTCAGTGAAACTCACGGCCATCCAGGTCTTCGCGGCGTCGTAGCAGGCGCGCATGCCCTCCTCGTACTCGCGCACGGACGCCTCCACGACCTCAGCAATGACCTAAAACACAAACGAGCACAAAATCCCCCTCAGAAATCCAGAAAAAAGGGCAGAGACAAACAAAATCGAGCGGATCGGCGACGCGCCTGGTTGTTCGTCGGGTTGGTGGAGGCGATGACCGCGCCCGAGCCGCCCCAGGCGCCGCAGGCGAAGGAACCGTGGTTGCGCGGCGCGAGGCCGAGCTCGGCCAGGAACTGGTGCTCCCTCCTCGCGAAGCTCCCCATGGCTGGCGGACGGGACCGCGGGACTGCTCCTTCCAGGAGAGGGTTTCTGCTTCTCGGGGGGCGCCGCCTCCGTACGGCGCGAGGGGATTAGGGGACGGGGATTGGACTGCACGGAAAGCGGAGGCGATGGCCGGTGGGCGGTGGCGGTAGGGGGGTATTTATAGGAAGGAGGTGGGGTGGGAACTGTGAAGTGTGGACTCTTCTTCCGGGAGGTGGAGGGGTGGGTGGTCGGGCACGGGACGAGACGGGACGAAGCCGAAACAGATATCTGGATTGGTGAAGACGTGGAATCCAAAAAAGTAGCTGGGTTATATACATGCCGTATGTTTGGATTTTTCTTTAAGAAGTTTCAGGCAGTTAGCTGTACAAAAATTTTAATTTTAATTTACAGACTTTTAGTAGATTATGATTGTTCGAATCCTCTGTCCAAACCATCCCTGCGGTGTGTTTCCATACGTGCAATATTTTGGAAATAGTGCATAGAAAAGAAAAAAACGCATGATTGAAAATCATAGACATAAGTAGCATTTGATATAGACTATGATATTACTACATCGGTCCAAAATATAGTATTCTATTTGTTATATGACTTTTATTCTTCGTCACATATACAAAGAAAATGTAAAATAAATTGCAATATCTTTCTTAAGCGGATGAGTGGATAAAGTAACGAGTAATAAAGTTCAAACATAGAAGAATATTATATTCTTTTTAAATATCTTCTTAATATATGTGCACAAGTATAAAAGTTTAAGGTAGATGAATGTGGATCCGTAAGTGGTTAGATAGAGTAACGAGTAATAAAATTTAAGCATAAAAAATAGTATGTTCTTTTTGAATATCTTCTTAATATATGTGCACAAGTTTAAATGTTTATGGTGGATGAGGGTGGGTCCATAAGTGGTTGGATAGAATAATGAGTATTAAATTCTAAGATAGAAGAATACTAGAATATTATCTTCTTTATAAATATCTTCTTAATATATGTGCACAAGTTTAAAAGTTAGACGAAAGAAGAAATAAGTAGATAGCACATGATAGATAATATGATTATTTGACCACATAGTCTGCATGTTAAATAAACTCATTTAATGTTAAAAAGTTGATAAATATCCCCGATAAATTTTGTATGAAAAGATTTTAAGAAATAATATTGTTTTGCGGTTTGAAATATATGCCGCAATACAAGGCATGTCAATATTCCGGCTTTCAGCTCAAACGAATGTGCCTTAACTGAGGAGCATTCTTTTTGGGGCCTAGATTGTCGATCGATTATTTCTAGCAATATAAAAGATACAGTTTATCTAAGAACTTTCTATAGCATACAATTTTAAGTGGTTTTTTAATTTAATAGTATTTATCCATCCATATAATCTTTTGTCATCTCCGTAATATATCAGCTGTTGTCCATAAACAACAATCCCGACAGAGTTGAGAAATTCCAGCATCAGCTGAAAAGGAATTGTGCTAATAGGGTCCGAAGGGTCATAAAAATAAAGTGCCGTGCTTGTCAACAGATTATCAGAAAAGATTAAGATGCAACATGCATTTTAAAATTCAAAACGATACATTTTTTCTAAAAATTTTATATAATGTTTTAAAACTATTTATTAAATTTTAAGCATTAAATTAGTTTGTTTGAACATGGTCAAATATCATATCATCTAATTACCATTTTAGAACGGGCCTTAATATAATACATAAGAAGTCTGAATTTTTAGGGTGTATTTGTTCAGCCATAGATTCTGAAAAAGCTGATGTGAGCTATAAGTCATGAGTTATGGAAAAGCTATGAAGTTGTTTAGTATAGTATAAGATATAAGAAAATAAAAATGAGCTGGTATGTCACTAATAAATGATACGGTGGGTAATTATTATTTAACTTTGAGTTGAGAATCTATAAAATCTGGAGTGGAGATAACTTTTATTTTATACGTGAGTAATTTAGTATGTTTTAAGAATCTATGTTAGTGAGTGAGCTGTTTGATCAGTTTTTAGTTTTCTTAAAAAAAACCGTTGAAGGAGAGCATAATTTTGAAAGCGACTTTAGAGTTGAGACTAGCTGCATCTTGAGCTAATACCACCAATCTTGGCTCGCTTATAGAGATCCGAAGTTGACAGGAACCCATTTTTAATTTCAAAACAAGATACAGCGCCTGATTGAGCTCGAGTGCTACGACTAACCTCGGTTAGTTTAACGGTTTATCCAAACTTTTCTAAACAGTGTCACCACACCAACATATGATTAGTTTATCTATCGCCATATATTATACGGAGTATTATGCTACCACATCAATGAAGAACAATCCTATTTGCAAACTTCAGTCAATCTGTGCTGCTCCGAAAGTGACGTGCTCATGGTTTTTAACAGAACCATCTACGTGCAACAAGCAGGCTCTTTTTTTCCGAGATGAAAGCATTTCTAATTTACAGTAACTTCAACGGAGTATTCTTTCTGTTCCATAATATTTTATCGGATTTGATATTTTATAGTACAGTGAATCTAAACAGTGTACTATCTAGATTCGTTGTACTATAAAATATTAAATTTAGTTTTAAATTATACCGTCTAGATTCGTTACACTATAAATATTAAATCTGATGTTAGATTATAATATTACGAGACGTAGGAAGTAATAAATCTGACAAGAGAACCGTCCAAGTGTGTAAGCCCGATCCATCTCTTTCTCCTACAATGAACCAACAATTGTCCCCATATGCCAATAATGCTTGGAATGTATGGCTGAAAGGATTACGTAAATGCGCACATGAAATCGACAGATCTGAGATCACATCACATCACAGCTAGCTCTGCAAAGACGTGCCGTGTGTGGATGCCACTCCAGCTGAGCGAGCTGCACCCCCGGCTCTCCGCGCGCGCGCGCCGCGTCGTCGTCGCCGTCGTCTTCATGCGGATGGATGCAAGGCGTGCGTGAATAACTTGGCCTCTCCATGACTCCATCTGCATCGACGTGGAGACGTTTTGAGATAAGGACGACGAGCTCCGTTAGGTCGGAGTCGTCGTCTGCTTTGCAGGTAGCGCTTCATTTGACATTTCTGATCTGACTTGAGCAAAAAAAAAAAAGTTGTTTTCAACGTCTGATCTTTGAAGCGGAAGCAACAAGATTGCATCCCATCGCTCAGGATTCGGGAA
>KE373200.1:130902-149173 GCA_000418225.1 Zizania latifolia
CTCTTTCTCTCGGAGCAAAGCGTCCAGCAGAGGAAAGCTATCTGAATATTGTGCTATGCAAATTGGGAAGTAATTACTGTTGCATCAGTTTGAGATTATAATCTCAGTTTTACAAGAAAAGGTGTCTATTGATGGTAGGGAAAATGGCTGCAACGGATTACAGGAAACAAAGTTTTTAGCTAGCAATGAAACAGTACGTACATACATTCCGGCCATCTAGGTTCACCCAGTCTCTGCATTATTCTGTTTCCTGGGACGGAAATCTAACAATTGCATCCAGAAACAGCAGTCGGGCACCATACACATTCCAGCCCTTTGTTTAGCGAGTTTAAAATAATTTATTTTTATTCGAAATTATATTTTTGGATAGGCTTTCAAAAAAATAGGCCGTTAGTTTGGCGACATAAGTTCTATCACTTGAAATGATGACAAAACCCGTTAGTCGACACAGGCTAGAATTTGGCTTTGGGCTCATGTCCACCTTTGGTTTGGTGATCGATACAAACCCTCTTCAAACCTTCAGTCAAGATGTTTTATGCATCGATCATCGGTTCGGCAATACAGTACTCATGTCACAAAAGTAACGGTCGATAGGAGCCGATGGTCATATTATAGAACCTATCAGCTGTTGAAACAGTGATAGGTGATGTACCTTTTATCGTCGGACTAACAGTCGACTGGTTTTGTTTGCAATATTTTTAAGATAGTACACAAAAAGTATAATTTGAAATAAAATAGATTGTTTTTTAAAAAACCTATTTAGCCTGGTTGTGCCGGCCCAGTAAGGGCCCAGTAAGGGACAACCCACAGAAACCATGGCCCAAAAGAGAACGAGTGCCCCACGGCCCTGCTCGGCTTCTCCAGTCTCCAGCCCATCTCCACCGAGCCTCCCTCTCGCGCGAGGCGCGCGCGGTCCTCGTCGAGAAAAGTATAGCACAAACACGCCGCGCGTTGCGGGCACGCCATGCTCGCCGCACGCGACGCCGGAAAAACCCCGCCTTCCTACGAACGGCGCGGCGCGGCGAGGGCAGATCACAGCGTGATCCAGAGCGACTTCCAAAAGCTTTTCCTTCCTGGCTTCCTCCTCGTCCCGGCCGAGAGCTGCCTTTTGCCGGGACGCTGGAGTACAAGCGCAGTACAGGTCGTGCACCTGTACTACACACGCTACCGCGCACTACAGCCGTTTTGATTGGGCACGCCTCGCCCCGCAAATTACACGAGAGCCCCTAGCCGCAAAGCAAATAGCCCAATGCCACTACATTTTTTAGTCATCCGGGTTGACGTTTCTCGCCACTTGCGCATGATTCCGTTCGCCACCTTGCCACGACGGGGCCAGCGCTTCGTCGAGAGGGGAGAGCGAGAAAAAAACGGAAAGGACGATAGGTTGGCTTTGGTTATGGCGGTTCTGAGTTCTGACCCTGAACCGTTCCAATAATGTCAGCTCGCGAGATTGTTTTCTTTAGGCAGCAAACCTCCTACCAGGGAGGTCAAAACAAGAAGGATCGCTGAACAATCCAAGGAGAGGGTGAGCTACTGACCAGGATAAGAAGATCGATCCGTTTCTCTGGATAAAAAATAGATCTAGAAATGTTTGTTTCTACCAACCGTTCACCAGTTCAGAGCTCTAAATGTCACGTCACTGAATTTGTCATAGCTATACTGATATAGCCTGCATGCTGTTGTCAAGTCAAGAGGTGGGGGGATCTTGCATGTTGTGCTAAAATGGCTGCTCCTAATCCTCTCTTCAGCAATGTGATTCTGATTATATTCTTTTGAGCGAGATTAGCTTCTAGGCAAACTGTAAATATTGGTACAACAAGATTGAGGTCTATCTTAGAACATAACTTTCCGACTAGTCGATCGTGCAATATCTCACCAAACAAAGACCTGACTTTGGTCCCAATTGTCAATTTTTTTTAGAAAAAGGCTATACCTCTCAATTGCGTGAAAGATTCTTATTGATAGCTACATATTTTGGGTATTACAATCTACAAGTTCCCCAATTATAGAAATGGATTTCCTCCGAAAGAAAAGAAGATGCCCACTCACTTCACTCCGTTACTCGTCATCTGGGATTAGGAGAACATGATAAGCAGAATATTTTGCATCAGAAGATGCAGGTTGCTGTTGATGGAAAATTTGATGGTTTAACTTTCAAAATAAGTAGCTTCGATTATTTGTTATTCTGACACATAATTATGTATTTAAATGATATTATGTATTTTCTTCCGTTTTATAATATTATAACCTAGATCAGATTTGATATTTCATAATACAACGAATTTGTTACTGTCTAGATTCGTTTTACTATGAAAAGTCATATTCGATTATAGATTATAATATTATGGGACGGATAAGATATTATTTTTACATGTATTAAATAATCAAACAAACATTTGTTTTAAATGTTAAATCAAATAATCGCATATTTCTGTTCATGTAATCATAATCATGTTCAAACTTTTGCTTTTCAAGAGAATGGCGTGCGGGGAAACCCAACCTCCATTCTAATGGCGCGAGCGTAAATACAACCAACCCCACGCCTCAAACCACATCTCATGATAAAGGCCGCGCCTTCAAAATCCCACCGGTCTCTTCACCGGAAAGCCTCCGCCTCCCGCTTCCAATTCGCCGAGATCGCGCAACCGCCCTCGCCGCCGGCGCCGCCGCCACCGCCACCCCGCGGGGCACCATGATGCACATGACCTTCTACTGGGGCAAGGACGTCACCATCCTCTTCGACGGCTGGCGGACGGCCACGTGGACCGGGTACCTCCTCTCCCTCGTCGCGGTCTTCCTCGCCTCCGCCTTCTACCAGTACCTCGAGGCGTTCCGGATCCGCGTCAAGCTCCTCGCCGGCGCCAAGCCGGCGTCCATCCCGCTCCCCGCGTCCGACGACACGCGGGCGCCTCTCCTGTCCCAGTCCGCCCTCGCCGGCTGTCGCTGGACGGCGCGGTCGGCGACGGCCGCGCTGTTCGGGGTCAACTCGGGCCTGGGCTACCTCCTCATGCTCGTCGTCATGTCGTTCAACGGCGGAGTGTTCCTCGCCGTGGTCGTCGGGCTCGCGGCCGGGTACTTGGCGTTCCGCAGCACCGACGGGGAGGACGTCGTCGTGGCCGAGGTCGACAACCCCTGCGCCTGCGCGTAGGGTTTGGCTTGCGCCGCCCCAGGTGTGACTCCTCCGTCTGGTTTCTCGATCATGTACAACAAGCAGCAATAAAATCGTGTGCAAATTCAATTGCGTGGCAGGAGGATTCCAGTGCTTGTGTAATTCGGGGCAAAATGTAGATTACAGAATCAAAAATTCTGTCTTTGTGTTTCCAACAGATTGATGAATTGATGCCTTTGTGAATGAGAAATTGATACAGATGATCTCTCTGTGCCGCTATGCGATAACTTGGATCAAATTAAGGGTTAATAAAGTCTAGAATGAACTGAGTTTTCTCCCTTTTTTAATTGAGCTGCGACGAATCTAACAAGTGCCGTAATTGGAAGAAGATAAGCATAGGTAGTCTTTTTTTCTGAATAACTGAAATTTGGCGATATGCTGATTGGAGGAGCCTTAGATTCGATCGTTGGAAAGAAAATACTTTCCTTTTCTCGCCCTCCTTGTATGAAGTGTTGCTGTCACTGTGAGTTCAGGCACAGTAAGCCCATTTCTGAGTTCAGAAACAGTAATGAGTAGTAATGAACTAATGACCATGTAGCCATGCACTCAAATTATTCAGAACATGAAGTGAAAGTTACGTGTATTTTCATGATTTATCACATTTGGATTGAGAATGATGATGGTTAAGCATCTTCAGAGATGGTGAAATGTGGAATTTTTTAAATGATGTTTTTTGGCAAAATTACAATTTTGGGATGCCGTTTCAGAAAACCATAAAACTAAACCCCCTATCAACACAATCATGTCGACATTTGTATAGTTGACAGGGGCTCATATATTTAATCGTTGCCCTTCGATTGTCCATTAAATGTCGGTAGGAAAAAAGATTCTTCATATCAACATTTGAACAATCGATACGAGCTCAGGGTATAGCGGATAGCACAGCCCAGTCAAGTTTTGTGATTTTCTGAAACGGCATCTTAGAATTGTAATTTCGCATTAAGTGTCGATATGTGTCTAGTTTTTTGATTTTCTAGAACGGCATCTAGAATTATAATTTCGCAAAAAAATATCATTTTAAAAAAATAATATTCGTGAAATGAGTAGGTCGATTCTTGATTGATCCTGAGCAGTTAGCAACCTCCAGTCATGTGGACAGCACAGACAACTCGTGTTGCTGTTCAATAGTTATATTTCCTCATTTGTGGCATGAACTGTGCTGTGTAGCGATGTGGAACGGGTTGCTGTTCAATAGTTATATTTCCTCCAGTCTTGCTCTATTGCTCTAGCTGTGTAGCACAGACCTTTTCTGGTTGAGGGTGATGTAATGCGTGCGTCGTCTAGTCCATTTCAGGGAAAATAAACCGTTGCCTTGCCTAGATTAAGCTTTAACGTATATTCTGAAGCCGGCCAAATTTGTTTTGCTGCTTGAATTCAGAAGCCGCGCTTTTTTCAAATGTTATTTTTTAAATATGTGTAAAGATTTTGTAGGTGGTGGTGTCGTTATTGATCAGAATTTGCCGAACACACCTTATTGATAGGTTTAGAGCATCCCCAAGAGATTATTTTAGTAAAAAATGAGCTTCAACCGTCCCCTAAATGAGTCCCTTTTTTAATTCATCTTCTAAATCATATCTCATCTCTCGCAAATATAGGATTAGTTTAGCTAGTCTCTTTTTTCGTTCGCGCATATTTTTTCTGTTACGCGCGCATTGGTTTCTCTCCGCATATTGTTATAGGCTGGACGATACATATATTTAAAAGTACCATAACTTCACATAAAATTATTAAAGATTATAGGTCGTATTTACAGAATTTAAAAAATATGAATCGAGATTATAGGGAAACTATTGTAGATTGATTAATTTTTAGGAGAGAATAAAGTTTAAGATGGTTCCTATATAAGATTTTATGAATAAAATTTAGGAAATCTTTTGGAGATGTTCTTATCCCGTTGATACGTTTGTCCGAGCTCTTAAATATATATATTTTTAAAAAGTTATATAAAAATTATATAAACATTTAAAATTATTTATCAATTTTTTAACATTAAATTTATTCGTCGAACACTCGAACAATTGTTATAAACCTTAACAGGCAGTTTTCACGCTGTCATTGCTTCTGTACTACCAATTTGTTCGCCGTTCACGGATGATCGTTTCCGATACTGGACTAAAGTCACTTTCGCCAAAAGATATCTCCGTTCTGAATCTATTATACAAATGCCTAGCCCATTTTTCAGAGAGGACATGAACATGTTCGGCTAGTCTCGTGCACAGGGCTTGCCACAAACTTCGTGGCGACCTGGGCAGACGTCAGAGAGGGAAATACGTAGAAAAAAACAGAGAAATCTGAATTCATTAGGCTGGCCTGGTCTAGTGTTCTGTTCGGCCTGGTCTAGTGTTCTGTTCGGCCTGATAAGCCCATGCCCAATGGGCTCATACAGAGCTGGCCTTGCAAACATTGACCAGATGCCTGGCGTTGCGTTAGCTAAGTTAGGACAGTTTTGTCCCGTACCCAACGGACACACGTTTGAATTTAAATTTGTGTAGAGTTTATAAGTTTAGGTATCTAGTTAGAGTTTAGAGTTAGGTGGAGCGCGAGTTTGGTTTGAAATATAGGATTTACTTGGTTATCTCTAGTTTTTTTGAACAACTCATATAAGACAGTGTAGAGATCAGTATTAATATAGACGAAGAAAAGTACAAGACTATACCTCCATTTGAAATCAGGAGAAAAACAAAAAAACATTTCAACACGGGCAAGCAGCACCAATCTAAGACCCAAAGTGGCACTAGCATCAAGCCAACCACCACTGGGCGAGCAGCAATACCTTCAAGATGACGTCTCTAGGGAGGTCACGATGACAAAACGCCGTCATCATCCGTCCAAGATTATCTCTAGTTTTTTTTTTACGTTTCTACTTCTACTACTATAAATTCATGTGTTTTTATTAGGTTTTAGGCAAGGCGAGATAGGAAACATGTTTAATTTAAAATCTATGGTTTTACGGATAAATGTTTAAGAGTCTTTTATACGTTTACTTCGCTCGGGTGAGTTTTTAACTAACCAAAAGTTTTATGCCCATTGACGTTGGACCAGACGAATCCAGATTCCGGACTCGATGAGTTGTTCATGCAGTTTGGTTGGTCAGTTTTGACTGGTTCTTGTGGTCCTTCAGTGGAGTAAGTATCAATACTAACCCCCAGATGATTGTTAAGTAATCGTTTATTAGTACTTCACAAGCAAATGGTCGATTAATTTTGTACGCTGATCTCATCGTGTTTAGTTTAGCCTTGTCACCGATGAACAACCACAGAAAACAATTCTACGGCAATTGTGCAGGTGTGCAACCGTCTAGAAAATTGTAACTATGCTATTGTAATTTGTTGGCTTCATAAAAATGTTATCCTTTATAATACATCTATAAAAATACTATCTATTTCACGAGTAATCTGTAATTTTACCATTTAAGGGTTTTCACTGGTTTTAATTTTTTTAATTACAAAAATCATGTAAAATGACATTGCTGTACTTCTTTACATTTGCATTTCACTCTAATTGATTTTTCTCACGTGCGCAGATCTCCCAATCGCCTTCTCCACGTGGTATTTTTACAAAACCAATCAATTGTAGTGGTATTTTCACGAAATAAGCTGCACCGAAGAAGCAAGCAAAGGCCAAAATACAAGTTTTTATTATTTTCGTCGCAAATTACACGGCGAGAAATGGAGAACATTTACAATCGCGACTCCGCGAGATGCGCGCGCCAAGCCTCATCAGCTAAAGCTCGAACATGTCAGCGGATGTAGCGATGGGAGTTGCACCTGAGCACCGTGCGCGCGACCGCCGCCGGCACGACGACCGCCCTCACCGGCGCCGGCGCAACCGCCGCTCCTCGGGCCTTCGGGGGCTCCAGCGCGGCCGCCTCGGCGACGAGGCGCCTCATCATCTCGGCGTAGCACTCCCTGAGACGCGCCAGCGCGCGCCGGGACCTCAGCAGCAGCAGCGGGATCATGAGCCAGAGGACTAACCGCCTGCGGCGCCGCGGCGCGTCCGCCTCGTCGCCGAGCCGCGCCACCGCCATCTTCCGCCGGCGCATGCGCCCGGCGCCCGCCCTGCCGCGGCCGGACACTCGGAACATCATTGCCGATGCGGCGGTGATATCTCTCCGGCCGTGTGCGTGAGCTGGTCGGAGAGAGTCCGATAGGTGTCACGCCTTAATGCAGAGATGGATTGGCTCAGCTGGGCCAAATCCTAGTGCAGTTGGCACGTTCACCAACCAAGCTGGAGCTGGTAGCCATATCATCTTCGTGCTGAACTCTGATGGCAGCAGTTGCTTATTCAAACGGCTGCAACTAGCACTAACAAATCGTATTTGTTACCGTCTTCGTTCTCAAAAGCAACTAGCACCAACAAATTGTATTTTGTACTGTCTTAGTTATCCTTCGTTATCAAAAGGATTACGTTTTAGATTACATACATTAAAATCTCGAATTTTTAAATCATTAATAAATTAAAAATATTAGGATTTAATATATGAAAATGGTACCGATAGATTCATCATGAAAAAACTATATGATTATATTTTTAATATTTTTATAAATATTTAAATAGAAAAGGTATATCCTCCATCTCATAATATTACAATCTATGACCGGATTTAACATTTTATAGTATACTGTTATAAAATATTAAATCAGATCATGCATTACAATATTACGAGATAGCGGGAGTAATTTAAAGACATATACTTTAGATGTGTATTAATATCAAAAACATAGCTGTAGTTGTACAGACTTTTGCAATAAAACATGTTTTATGTACTGAACAAAAAGGCAGGCCTTGCGTCAATCTGACGAAAGGACGCCCTCTGAATTCTGAAGGGGATCAGTAGAAGGATTTCCTTTGGGAAAATTTGTGAAGAACAGGTAAGTCTTTAAAAAAAGGTATTTTGAGCGGAGTCAACGCTCATCTCTGTACTGTTCAGTCGTTTATTACCTGTAACCAAGTCAGAAAGTACATCAAGGTTCATTTTGCGTAAGGCTGACACTAGCTGATATCACGAGTACGCCAGTTGGGAGTTTTGTCTTGGAAAAAATAGTATCAAATTTGTCAATTGTGATTTTTTTTCTTGAAAGAAGCATCAAATATGTTAGTTGTGAGTTGTGACACGAACACAAGGACCGGACAGCATGCCGCAACACGCGTTAATGGAAGCTAGCACTTTGATAGCGACAAGCGAAGAAGGCATTTGCATTTGCATGAATCGCTCTGTGCGGTAACCAGCTCACGAACGCACCAATGGCAATGCATGATGGATGATGGATGATCAATCACCACAGTTGAGAAGCCATTATGGCGTAAAGGCGATCGATCGATCACTGTACAGGACCCCTATCTGCATACACGTTTCGATATCTCTGAAACTAGCAATGTACACTGAGCTGAATGTTTCCATATAAGTTATGACTAAGATAGCTACGGAGTTTGGTTACCAGAGTAGATTTAGTTTGTATCTATGAATTTAAGAATACAAACTTAGCCTGGCTGCACAAATACGTTTAAATTAAACTTCACTCGTATTTAGGATGATGAGATTCGACTAAAATCAACATGTGTCATGTTCATACAATCTTAGATTCAATATACTAAACAGAAAAATCAGCTATCTGTATTCACTCGTACGGTCTCAAATATAACTAACAAAATACTCTTCTGTTCAAGACATAAGACTCAATTCAGTCTATTTTTTCTTATCTAAAGTATACGATACAACTGTATAAAAACTAGTGCGATAAAAAAAACACCCTAAGTTCACTGCCTCACTGCAGTGATCGGCAGTATGGTGTGCACGCGCGAACGCTAGTACGAGCTAGCTACAGAAATATGTTCCTTTGTCACAGCAGAGGCTAGGAAATGTGTGCGACTTTTGACAGTAGATACCTGTTTTTTTCTTCGGTCAACATGGTACGAGCTTCACTGTTTCAGAGTGGATAGTGCCTGGCAGAGCTGAGCACCTCACAGCAAAAACATCATATCTACATATCGCAACTTCATAGGCGCAGGATTTTCGTCAAGTTTCTTCTTCCGCTACTCAAAACCTGAAGGACTACATGCTGATGCTGTGCTCATGAACACTTCATAATACTGTTCTTCTGCAAAGCTATGGTGGCAACTTGAGCTCTGCTTGCTTGCATGCACAAAAGCAAGCAAGTCCTCGACACCACTGACACCACTGACAATCACTGAAGCACCAAGGGAACGCGATCATGCACCAGAAATATCCGCGACATCAATGGCGGCATCCAAAGACGCACTGACGATCGCTGGATGTGCTCATCTAGGCGCGCCAAGGCGCAGATAGCGCCCTAGGCTCCCAACATGTGTACATGCTGAGAAAGTGCAACGGCCATGGCCGGCTTTCCCAACAGAATCCAGCTAGCTGCCAATCTCGCCTTGGCGAGCGCGTGCAAACGTGGAGCCACGCTCGCGGTGGTTCGCCCGAGAAAGTGGAGGCATGGGCGACGCAATTCTTAGAGAGAATCAGAGGAGAAAGAGCTCACCAGATCACCACCATGGCGAGGGGAAAAAGTAAGGGGCGCGATCGCTAGATCGATCGCTCGCAGTGGCGCGCCGCGCGCCGCGCACCACGCACCGGGCGGCCGATGCCGCGGCCGCGCGTGGCGTGTAAAGGAAGGGGACAAGCCCAGGCGCCCGTGCGCGCGAGCAGGCACACGCACCAGCGCTCCACTCGGGCCGGCGAACGGACGGACCACGGTCCACGCCTCCCCCCACGAATCCACCCGACCATCCATCCATCCATCGCGGCGGCACACGCGCGCGCCTCGCGGCGTTACAGCGAGGCTGGCCGGAAGCTAGCTAGCGCGCGCTATGGGCGCCGCCGCGCCGGCCGCGACGTGCCCGGCCATGGACCGTGCCGCTTGTCACGGAAGGGAACATACATGATCACCGTGCTCGATGAGCTTTTGCCCCCACGTCTTACTCTTTATTACAGTGTAGACGTGTAGTGCAGCAGCAGCAGCAGCGGCAGATCACCAGGGAAATGTGACGTTGACTCCAACGATTGCATGTCTGCAGGCTAGGAACGTTACACGTACGAGCATTTTTCGGTGGTGATCGATCGAGACGGCACGTCACAAGCAGGAGATCGGATCTGCTTTTACTTTCGCTAATACATGAGAATTAGTTACAAGACTGAGAATTAGTTACAAGACATGTAACGTCGTTTAGACAGGTGATATCTATGATTTCCTTTCATGACAACTGTAAGACAATAGATAGGCAGATAGCATTTCTCTCTCTCAGTCTATGTACTATGCTTATAGTTGACTAAAATGGTAGATATCAATACTTTCTCTATTCGTTAAAAATTTGCACGGCATGGTATTCAAGACAGTGCAAATATAACATTAGAGGTGGAAAAAGGCTCCAAGCTCAAATCAATTTGTTTTGACTCGGTTCAAACTCATAGTCATACGAAGCTAAGTTGAGCTAGACTTCTAGCTCATTTGCTTACTGAGCTAGCTGACATACTACGGAAGAATCCTCGTCACGGAAGAATCCTCATCGAGAATCAGAGAAAACGGAGATCCTCTATACTTAAAGTCACCGTAACTTTATCACTGCTATATAAATTATAGTATCGCAGGGTCTCATTTGCTCATTGCCATAGTAGATACATGCGCTTGAGTTTGTTTGCGCTGCTAACTGCCACCTGGTTCTATATTTATTTGAATCGAACGCCTCGCACGGACTCTGCACCCACTCCCTCCACTCGCTACACTTCGAGCAAGCCATGCTGCCCACCATGCAACAACCATCCTCTCTCCTCATCGCGGCCGTCCTCCTCCTCATCGCCTCGTCGTGTGTGCTCGTCTCCGGCGCCGGCGACGGAACGGCGACCTACATTGTGTACCTGAACCCTGCACTTAAGCCGTCCCCGTACGCCACTCACCTGAACTGGCACCACGCCCACCTCGACTCGCTCTCTCTGGACCCCTCCCGACATCTCCTTTATTCCTATACCTCGGCAGCGCCGTCTGCCTTCGCCGCGCGCCTTCTGCCGTCCCACGTTGCGGCGCTCCGCGGCCACGCCGCCGTCACGTCCGTCCATGAGGACGTCCTCCTCCAGCTGCACACCACGCGCTCGCCTCTGTTTCTCCACCTCCCGCCGTACGACGCTCCTGACGCCGACGGTGTGAGTAACGACGTCATCATTGGCGTGCTCGACACCGGCGTCTGGCCTGAGAGCCCCAGCTTCGGCGACGCCGGGTTGGGACCGGTGCCGGCGCGGTGGCGCGGGAGCTGCGAGACCAATGCCACCGACTTCCCTTCCTCGATGTGCAACCGCAAGCTCATTGGCGCGCGCGCCTTCTTCCGGGGCTATGGGGCCGGCGGCGGGAACGGTTCCCGCGTCAGCCTCGAGATTTCCTCTCCGAGGGACCACGACGGTCACGGCACGCACACGGCTTCGACGGCGGCCGGGGCCGTCGTGGCAGATGCAGGCCTCCTTGGATACGCACAAGGCACGGCGCGGGGCATGGCTCCCGGGGCTCGTGTCGCGGCGTACAAGGTGTGCTGGAGGCAGGGTTGCTTCAGCTCCGACATACTCGCCGGCATGGAGAAGGCCATCGACGACGGCGTCGACGTACTCTCCCTGTCTCTTGGCGGCGGCGCGTTCCCTCTCTCGCGCGACCCCATCGCTGTCGGCGCGCTCGCGGCCACCCGCCGCGGCATCGTCGTGTCGTGCTCCGCGGGGAACAGTGGTCCGGCGCCGTCATCGCTGGTGAACACAGCCCCGTGGATGATCACCGTCGGCGCGGGCACGCTCGACAGGAACTTCCCGTCGTACGCCAAGCTCGGGAACGGCGAGACCCACGCCGGCATGTCGCTCTACTCAGGCGACGGGCTCGGCGTCGACAAGTTCCCTCTTGTGTACAACAAAGGCATCCGCGCAGGCAGCAACGCGAGCAAGCTCTGCATGTCGGGCACCCTGGACGCGACGGCGGTGAAGGGCAAGGTGGTCCTGTGCGACCGTGGTGGCAACTCGAGGGTGGAGAAGGGGCTGGTGGTGAAGCAGGCCGGCGGTGTCGGGATGGTCCTCGCGAACACCGCGCAGAGCGGCGAGGAGGTCGTGGCCGACAGCCACCTGCTCCCCGCGGTGGCCGTCGGCGCCAAGAGCGGCGACGCCATAAGGAGGTACGTGGAGTCAAACCCCGAAGCGGAGGTAGCATTATCCTTCGCCGGCACGGCGCTCGACGTGCGGCCGGCGCCGGTGGTGGCCGCGTTCAGCTCGCGTGGGCCGAACAGGCAGGTGGAGCAGCTGCTCAAGCCGGACGTGATCGGGCCAGGGGTTAACATCCTCGCCGGTTGGACGGGGTCCGTCGGACCGACCGGGCTCGCCGTCGACGAGCGGCGGTCGCCGTTCAACATCTTGTCAGGTCAGTGCACGCTTCTTTCCCTCTGTACAGCATAACCATGTAAGTCTGTAACTGTAGCACTGATTGACTGTATGTCCGTATTGCTTAATTAGTGCGTTGCACCGAAAGTTCGAAACGTCCTTTACGGCCGGCGTGCTCAAGAACAGATCGACAACATCTAATAGTAGCTGTTTTGACGTGTGCTACCGTTATGATCGTCTTTGTGTAGCAGCTTGCCCTTTTGGTCATGATGTTGCTATTAGCTTTCAAGTGCAGTTCGCATGCACCCAAATGCCATGATATACGTTCGACAGTAGTCGGCAGGCCTAAGTTGCACGTTATTCCCACATGTTTTTGGTTAGTGAAATTTTACGGTTTTTAAGAAGGTATAAATAGGTATTATAATTTTTAGTGATAATTTTAGTAACTGTCGGTATCTTAGGTGGTACCATAATTTTAATATTAATTTTAATAATCTTGAACGACCGTAAAACTATTTTTTGGCTATGTTTCTCCCTTTTTTGGGGGGGGGGGTTTATACTTGTTCTTGGATCATACGTTGCACAACGCTGCATCTTCAGCTTGTTTTAAGCCACAGAATGAGATTTGATTAAAGTTTTTAATGGCATAGAATTGATGCATTTGTCATTCCTTTAGAGTTCAGAATCTTTCAGCGTCTCACTGATGATGAATTTATTTGCATTTGACACTTGAAAGCTCCTGAAAAATACGTCTGCAATCTGAAAACAAATCTGAAACAGCTAGTTTCTCTTTTTGTTTGGTTGCAAAGATTTTGTTTGGTTGCAAAGATTATTTATGCACGAAGAATTTATCAACTTGAGTAATCAAGTGGCAATGGTGATGCAGGAACATCCATGTCATGCCCACACATCAGCGGACTCGCCGCCTTCGTCAAGGCGGCGCACCCGGACTGGAGCCCGAGCGCCATCAAGTCCGCGCTCATGACCACCGCCTACACCGTCGACAACACCGGCTCCACGATCCTCGACGCCGCCGACAACACCACGGCGACGCCGTGGTCCTTCGGCGCTGGCCACGTGGACCCCGTCAAGGCGCTCTCTCCGGGCCTCGTCTACGACACGTCCGTCGACGACTACGTCGCCTTCCTCTGCTCCGTCGGGACCTCGCCGCAGCAGGTCCAGGCCATCACGGCGGCGCCCAACGTGACGTGCCAGCGCAAGCTGTCCAGCCCCGGGGACCTTAACTACCCGTCGTTCTCCGTCGTGTTCGGCCGGAGGAGGTCTTCGTCGCGCAGCACCGTCAAGTACCGGCGCGAGCTGACCAACGTCGGCGACGCCCGGTCGGTGTACACCGCCAAGGTCACCGGCCCGAGCGGCATAGCCGTGTCCGTTAAGCCGACGAGGCTCGCGTTCAAGAAGGCCGGGGACAAGCTGAGGTACACCGTCACGTTCAAGTCGGCGACGCCCGGTGGCCCGATGGACGCCGCGTTCGGGTGGCTGACTTGGAGCAACGGCAAGCACGACGTCCGCAGTCCGATATCGTACACGTGGGGGATGTGACATGACACTAATCAGTGCTCGACCTGTCGACCATGCCGGCGGCGGCCCGGCGGAGATGGAAGTGTGCGATCAGGAAGCTGGAAGAATTCTGGCTTCGTTTATGTCGGAAAGGCAAAGATGGGTACGTGTTTGCATTGCATTGAGTGATTATCTTCCACGGAAGCTAGGCTCCCATCAGCAATGATTTAATCGTATGCTATATTGTTGTCTGTGATATCTATCAGCTTAATTCATGCTTTGGCGACGAGGAATTTCTATGTAGTCCGTTCTAGTAGTAGTTGCTAATCCAACTCGGCTTGCACGGTTATTAAGTTCATGTTTGTTTCAGCATAGGTAAAAATTTGGAGAAGCTGATGTCTTTTAGTTTCTAGTTTCTAGTTTATTTTTAGATTTTGTATCTACCGATTCTCATAATCTAAGTTCAGAATCTAGATCATTTATTTCAGCTTTAGATTCTAAAATTTTAAAAGTAACTGAAGCTGCTAGAAGATGAAACAAACCGACATAAGTCTCACGATAAAATTGGCAAATTAAACCCTCCGCAAAACATGTAACAAGCATGGAAAAACACCAATAACGTGAACGACGTGCTACACTTCACACTTACACACGTACCGGCAGACAGGTGAATTTTTTAAGAGCTCGAACTCAACATAACGTGCTATCAACAGTGGTGCGACCCACCGGTGAGACCAGCTGCCGGCCGACTAGCCTCGTGTGTGGTCCGCCCATGTAGACACATATCAGGCCACGGTATAGAGGTGGGCGGGCAGCTTGGGCCTGACAATGGCCTGGAGCGGAACCTTCCGCGGCGTGGTTAAGCCAAAGACCTCCTCCATGTCCAGCTCGCCGGCCGGCATGCCGTCCGGGAGAGTCCACGAGAAGCCGTGCAGCAGGTTGGCGAGGCTCAGCTGGATGACCTTCAGCCCGAGGCTGTAGCCGGGGCACATCCGTCGGCCGGACCCGAACGGCAGCAGCTCGAAGTCCTGCCCCCTCACGTCGATCTTGCTGCCGACGAACCTCTCCGGCATGAACTCCTCCGGCGAGTCCCACAACGCCGGGTCGCGGCCGATTGTCCACATGTTGACGAGAACACGCGTGCCGGCGGGGATGTCGTAGCCGCCCACGGAGGCGTCTTCCCTGGCTACGTGCGGCGCCAGCATGGGCGCAACGGGGTGCATGCGCATCGTCTCCTTCATCACGGCCTCAATGTAGGGGAGGCAGGGGATGTCCGCCTCCGTGACCAAGCGATCGCCGCCGACGACGCGGTCTAGCTCCTCCGTGGCCTTGGCAAGTGTCCTGGGATTCTTCAGGAGCTCCGAGATTGCCCATTCCACAGAGACGGAGGAGGAATCGGTGCCCCCGGAAACCAGGTCCTGCATGAATTGAAATGAGCCTTTGTTTATACTGACAGGCATGAACATGTGTCTTCATATGATAATTTTAATCAATTTTAATGTATATACATAGACAATCTGTTATCTGTTTTCTATAATGTTTGCATATATTTGACTGGACGTATGTGTAATAAAAATAATTACTCATTCAGTTCTATAATATTATAACCTAGACCGAATTTGATATTTCATAGTATCTCAACGAATCTAGACAATATCAGTATCTAGATTCGTGTCACTGTGAAATGTTAAATTCGATCTAGGTTATGTTACGGAACATAGGAGGGAGCAGATTGTAACATGCACACGAGGTAGTGTGTACGCGTACCCTTGCTTCAAATATTTTTTTTCTTTGGCCACTAATAATGCACGTTGTTTTGATTATTATTTTCTTACTGTTCGGTCATACTGTAGATTCCGGAGACGAATTTAAATGGAACTAGATCTATATATTAATTATACATGAACATCTGTACAATACACACCAATTAAAGAGATTGATCCTATCCATATGATATATCAGTTAAATAGTTTGGATGGTTATGGTTTTCTCTTGTTATTATGGGAATTTTTTAGTCTTTTTATCCATCTATGATTAATGCAGCGGCGGGCTGTCTCTATTAAAAAATATTGTTTTAATTAATTTTCACAGTTAAAAAACAGAAAAATATAAGTTAATAAATCATCTTCTTTAAATCTTTGTCGTTACTTACTATTTGATTAGATCTTACTTGATTGTAACTTAAAATCATCTTTATATAAAGAAAGATGTCCTTTGATGACCTGAGTCAGTGCCTTGATGTTGTCCCGTCCGAGCTGAACCTCGAGGCCAGGGTTATCGGCGAGCTGCAAGAGCACACCCACCATGTCCGTTGCTACGAACGTATCCCCCTCAAGCCGTCGCTGCTTGTCATGCTCGTCTATGACGTGCTCGAGGAACCTATCCAGTTTCGTTCTCAGCATCTTCATCCTTCTAATGTACCCCTGCAGGTCGAGCCAGTCAAGCCATGGGATGAAGTCGCCGATGTTGAGCACGCCGTTTAGTAGAAACAACTCGTCCATGATCGACTTGAACTCCTCCGGCTCCAGCACTGATCTGCCCCCCTCGCCGGCGGCAGCTCCCTTCTCCACGTACTTCTTGCCTAGCACCATGCGTGAGATCACGCCGAGCGTCGCCATGGACAGGTAGTCCCTGAGCTGCACGGCGCGCCCGGACGCCTCGTGTAGCTTGCGCAGCAGCGCACGGACCTCCTCGGCGCGGATGTGCTTGTACGACTCGAGCCGCTTCGCGCTGAAGAGCTCGGTGAAGCACATCTTCCGCGCCTGCCGCCAGTACGCGTTGTAGGGGGACCAGAGGATGTCGGAGTAATTGTACGTGGTGTGCTTGCCGGCGGCGGTTCTCGGCCGGTCGACGAACACAGCGTCGTGGGTTCTGAGAAAGAACCTGGCCATCTCCACCGACGAGCCAACGACGACGGGGAAGGACCCGAACCGGAGCTGCATAAGCGGGCCGTATCGCTTGGAGAGCTCATGGATGGAGCGGTGCGGCAGCGCACTGATGAGGTTGAGGTTGCCGATGATTGGCCATGGCTTAGGCCCTGGCGGAAGCCTGTACGACGCTCTGTGGCCGCGGTGGAGAATAGTCACGAGGAAGCCGACGATGGCGAGCACAATGGCCGGAAACGAGGAAGCCCATGGTGGCAGCTCCATTGGTTTCTACTTTCTAACCTCTAATATGTATCTTGAAAAAGGCGAACGGTTCTTAATATAGGAGGGCGAGCTCCTATCGACGTGGCGAACTGGACTAACTCTTTTATTGATTCATTATATATGGATTAAAAATTTAAACTAAAATCCCGTCGTATCATTCACATGAAATAAGTCAAGATTAAGATCTGTGAAACAAGCTCTCACTAATATTTGTAGTGTTTGCACGAGTTAATTATTTTATCACCACAAGTTATATTATTAATGACATGATTATTTCATCTTGGAATTACATAAATTTAGTTTATTTTTATAATCTGAAACAAATATACCGATTTATTATGCTAGCGTATTATAATCTAGAATACAAATTATAATAATCCAATAAACTGAAACTTATAGAAAAGCTGAATTATTATAATTTCAAACCCTAAACAAACAGCAAACAGGGTCTACATGACTGTCAGTTCGAGGGACATAAGATTCACGAGTGTACAGTTAATTGCTAACTGCTAAACAGGACAGTGATCGACACTGGTAATTAGGAAGCGGAGTAATTACATTGCTCGTGTTTTCGATGGAGCCGCCTTAACACCGACCGCCGATGGATAGAGATACATAGAATGGTCCATTATATAGAGTGGTCCATCATCACAGGGGATGAGAAGGACTTAATTGGCGGAGAGGTGGGTTTAGCTGGCCCTATCACGTCCGCATCGACCTGATTCCAGTAACCAGTGTTAGTGTTAATCATGTTTAGGCCTGTGACACTGCTACAGAATACAATTTTACATACATGTATTTTGGCATTTTTACATGTTGATACACAATTGACGGTGCTATAAGATATTTTTACGTGCAGATATATAACCAACTGTGACATATAAGATTTGCAAAAATATTGAATTTTCAGAGTCAGTGGATATTCACAAATAAAAACCACCATTTTCATGTGTAATAATTCTGCTACGCTGGCCACCTACGGAAATAAGCCTATTTTCAAGAGCAGTTTGTTTCAGAAACTAACTATAACAATAGTGATTTTTATAGGCGGGCTTTTAAATCGGTTGTCGT
>KE373200.1:149528-175062 GCA_000418225.1 Zizania latifolia
TAACTAATAAGCTCATATTGGAGAAGCCACCTAAAACGTGACAACGAGTTTCTCATAGTTTTTTTTTTTTTTTTGCATATCAGCTTATTTCAACTGCTAGATTTAATTTGACTTGTAAATAAACTAGAGCTGTACACAAGTAACCTAAAGAGACAAATGGCCTTTGCACCTTTTCCGCATGTCATCGAAAGCCAAGAGGCCCATCAAGAGGTCCAACAGTCTTTGCTCTCGCAATCCGACATGCAACTTCAGAAACATTTCCTCTAATCTAAAAACTGTCGTAATGCAGGCTTGTTCACAGCTCGCGGTCCCCAGTTCATGTTAGTGGCCAGTGATCATCGCATGCAGGCTTCCCCGAAATGCACGGTGTTATCAATGAATGACTAAGAAAAATTGTCTGTTGGGTTACTGATAATTTGATCGGCCCTGGATTTAGGAGTCACTGATTTACTCAGTGACATTGTATTGCTAATCTACTAAGGAAAGTAGAGGGACAATTCTTTTTCATATATACTGTACTAGTAAGCACTCCGTCTATTTTGAAATATAATAAATTTTAGAATTAGACATATATATTATATTAAGAAGACAGATAAAAATATATAGATTATTGTTTTTTGATATGTGAGTATCGGACTAGGAATAATTGAATAGTGTAATAAGTAATTAAAGTATAATATGGTATATGTATTTTAAATATACAAAATTATCTTTTACATATACTAAATTGTTAGTATTTAATAAACTAAAAAAAATTATATTCTGGTCGGAGCGAGTAAAAATGTGTGGCCCAGAACCGCGCCGTACCTGCTGGCGTGAGAGCGAGCCTGACCGTCTCACGCCCGCGAGCCATGGCCCATGGGTTGTCTCTCGAGACGGGCCCCCTTGGCACGCTCTCGTCCACGTCGGGGCGGGCCCGCCAGGCCCATCCTAAACTGACGGCTCGTCCTCTCGTGGGCCCCGTCGAGCGTACCGCCAGCATCTCTCTCGCTCGGGCCTGGTTTTAGCGAGGAGCGCTCCGGCCTGTCGCAGGCAGGCACGCGGCACAGTGGAGCGTTGGCTACCTCTTCTCAGTTTTCTCGAAGCAGCAGCGGCTGCTGCTCCCTTTATTCTCCTGCAGTTTTCTCGTCCGTAGGTGCTGCGTGCTCGGGATGGATGCGCGGCGAGTCAATATCTTCGGGCACCGTCACGCGCGTTGTGGTTGTACACTTGTACGTGCTGGCTCACGTCTAAATTATCAGTTTTTTTTTTGAAAATTTCCTAAGTAAAAATTGTCGAAAAATATTGCCTGTCCAGGCTATGCGACCAGGCCCCCAACTTGGCTAAGCCCAAGTAACCTACGTGTAGTTTCTTTATGGGCTTCGATTGGTCATTCGTCGCGGCCTTCAGGTCTGCACTCTGCAGCCCAGGAGTCCGATCAATATTTTGATCTTTCGTTTTCTGATCCATTGATCGTCACGCACGCGCCAAGGCAACGAGCCAGCAATCAGCATCCAGCCGCCTAGAGATCAGGTATTCAGGTCATCAAGGAGGAACAACCGAACAAGAATATCACATCACTTCGACAGGAAACTCCAAAGACATATTTTATCTCATTGCTATTCACATATTCCATTGAATAATTATACTGACGACGCAGATGTCAGCCCCTCGTAGCACTTGCAAATGTTCAAGAGGTTTGAAGAAGTTCAGCGCACTCTACTGGATGGCCACCACTACAAGGCTTCAGTACAGGGGATTTACTAGCATGGACGGACAAACACAAAAGTGGTTGTGCCAGTTCCAGTTTAGTTTTTTTTTTTTCTAATAATTCCTAAATTTATTGTTATATTGACACACTAATAATATAAATTGTTGTGTAAGCAAAACTCATCGAACATGACGCTGATGAGGCTACCATGCATCGACTCCTTGAGGCTTATTCTATCCGTCTCATAATATTGTAATCTAAAACCGGAGTTGATATTTTATAGTATCACTTATAGCTATTTAGACTGGTGTTCTTTAGCTCTGGGCTCTGACATAGGGAAGAGTCACCATTACTTAGATGACTAGTTCACATAGGAGATTGACTATACACTAGAGGGTAAGATACACTTAATTTTACTTGTACTACTTTATATATCAATTAAGTGCATGAGTAATTGTACCAACGAGGTATTTTATTTTCGCTAGGAGCTCAATCTCTATTTGAGCTCTCTAACCATGGTTACTTAGTTCTGTCGCCATTTGACTCTATAATCATTTAAAATGCTGAAAAGCATTACCTCTTATCAACTCAATAACAAATCATAATTCCTTAATTTAAATAGATACTATTAGGATAAAATACTCCCGCTGTATAAACGTACTCAACCTCAAGCGTCTCGAAGGACATTGGAAGGTATTCCAAGCCGCATGCCCCTCTGAAGGATCTTCAGGCTTCGTGCTATGGGCCGGACTCCCGAAACCGTCCCAAAGCTTTGAGGCACGGTTTCGTTCCTAGGTTTTGAGGTCCGAAACCACCTCGAATAAAGAACCGAAACCACCTCGAATAAAGGATTGAAACGAGGGTCTCAATCTCCTCTGACAAGACATACATTCAATGCAAAAAAAACCTCAGAGACCGAAAACGAGAACTTTGTTATACACGTAATGAGTACTCTTTATGTTCATATTGTGTATTACCGTACAATCCCTGTGTAATTTTATGTATAATACTGTTATATATCGGTTGTAAGTAGAGAACAACATAGTATTACTTGTTTAATTTCTGTCTATAAATACTTTTCCTTTTGTAATGTAGTAAATGCATCAACTACTTGATATTCATAATTAGATAATAAATCACCAGACGTAAGGTTATTATCTAATTAGGAGACATGAACCAGAGCTTATACATCTCGCACGCATAGCTCGTTGAAGCTATTTCAAATCTGTGGTTAATTCTTATTACGCCAACGAATACTGTTATATCTATTCTCAACTTTTATAAAACAAGCTATTGTCGCTATTTGAGATGGCTAAAAATGTTCATTTCAAAATGGCATATTAAAAATTATAGATCTGTTTAATAATGAACAAATGGTATACTAAAAAAATAATCGAACAAACCCCTTCTCCCGTTAAACCCCACGCAAACACACGTCACACGCCGTTGTCCTCCTCCGATCTTTCTCTCATCAGACCCCAGCCCGCTGTGTTCCGGTTCGACTTAGACCGCTCCCTCTCTCTCTCTAAACCCCACACACGACGTACTCCCGCCCGTCTCCCCCTCTCCCTTGTGGCGGTGGCGGTGGTGCTATATGGGGGTCCTCCTCCTGCCCTCCTCGCATCGCATCGCATCGCATCGCGCACGCGCGGTGCCGCTGCTCGATCGACCCGTCTCGTACGGCGGCGACTTGCTCCCACCCGCTGCTGCGCCCGCTGTCCCCCTGCTCCCCCTCGCTCGCCGCGATTTATACCACCACATCCGTCTCCAACTCGCCTCATTTCCCACCGGTAGATGGCTGAGGGCGAGGACCTGTGACCTAGTGAGCGAGTGAGATGGGAGAGGAGGCGGTGGTGGTGGTGGAGGCGCCGAGGCCCAAGTCGCCGCCGAGGTACCCGGACTTGTGCGGCCGGCGGCGGATGCAGCTGGAGGTGCAGATCATGAACCGCGAGATCACGTTCCTCAAGGTGAGCCACTGAGCCAGTCAGCGGCCGGCGGCCCGGCGGCCGGCCGCGTTTTTTCTCGGTTTCTCTCACCCATCTCTCCTCTCGGGCGCCGCGCCGCGCTCTACTTGCTTCGTCCTCCTTTGACTTTTTCGATTAATTAAAAACGGGATCCGATCCGGCCGCGCATTTTTCAAAATCCAAGTGTGAGAGCGGCGGAGTACTGAGCTAGATAGCGCCACTGCAAGTAGGCTGCCGTGAGGCGTAAGGGCGTTGTTAATTCTGCCGGCAGGGGAGGGGTGGGCTGGCCGCTGCAGGCTGCAGCGGCTAGTAGTCCTAGTGGAGTATTCAGCTCTCTTCGGTTTGGGGATACGAGCCTGCTAACGAGCTAGGCGAACGGAGGGCGGCGAATCGCGGCGCAATCAATCCGAGGCGAGACAAGGTTGGCCTCTTTGGGCGTGGCGCCATGGCTGTACCTTTGTCAGTTTGCTTGCTGTCTAAAAGAGGGGCATGGGCAAGGCAAACTGAGTGGCCTTGTCAGGCAGGCCTTGTGCGTTAAGTACGGAGCAGTGGCGCGTGTCCTTACTCCGTAGATGCTTCGTGGCCACTAGCCAGGCACGCAGACGGGATAGCCCGTCAGGCATTGTCACGAGGCGATGGGTTGCCGCCACTGGGTTTGATGCTTTTGATGTGCGAGATTTTTGTGTTCCATCGAGGAGGAAAGGATGTGATGTTGACACTGTGCTGCGCTTTGAAGGAGTAGAGATTCCAGATGTTGGCGGAGAACTTCTTTAGCCGTCAAGCTTTACGCATACTCCTATTATTTTTTTCGCTTCTTGCAAGTTACAAGTTCAATCGCTTTGGAACCCTATTTCGCTTTTTCGGCATGTTGTTGAAGTTACAATTAGATAAGTGCATAATCTATTTTACGTACTCCTGAATGAGGGGGAGACAAAAAGTCATGGGATTGTATCCTGCACAAGGAAACAATTTCGGTCTAATAGAAATCTTGTTTTGTAGGATGAGCTACACTTACTTGAAGGAGCTCAACCGGTTTCTCGTTCTGGATGCATTAAAGAGTATGCCGCTGTCCTTCCTGCATTGCAGATTAATCCTTCCTTTTTAATTCTTTAATTATTATAAGTGCTTGTGTCAAGTATGAAATATCGGCTTGATTTTATTTTAGTCCTCATCAAATTTGCTCTGTTTAATCAAACCTGATTGCATTTTATATCCAAGTTAAAGTATGTTATGTGTACATGTTCTAATTGCAGTGGGCATGCAATAATGTACCCCTTAATCACCATATCCTGAAATCCGTTGGAAGGAAAAGAACTGAATATGAAGTTATGTTTATATTGCACCATTTACTTGTACAATTTGATTATTCCATGGTCTCGCCTTCTTTCTTTTTGGGAAGATTTGAAAAAACGAAATGGTACTGAAATGTCTTTCTGACCTGACTTCCATATTACAGCTCATAGTACTGAGTTTCTTTCTGTTGTATCACCAATGATTCTTAAAGTTTGTTTTCAATTCACCGTGATAAAGTTGTTTTTTTTTGCAAGTAATCTATTAAGTTTGTATAGCTGTATATTTGCAGCGAAATTATATAATATGTTACTATTCATTTTAACTTGATATGGCTCAAATCAAGGGCTACATAATTCTAGTGAAAGCATTTGCCATGCATTTGACTATACTCTGTAACTTCATTCATTGCTGTAAACTATTCCTTTTTACAGGTTGCTAATGTCCTCTTACATTACTTGTCAGGATAAATGACTTTGTTGGTACAAAACAAGACCCACTAATACCAATGTATGGCCTCTAAACTTATGGTTCCAATTCCTTTTCAAATCATGTTTGTTGTTTATTACGAGTGTTGACGTTTTCTTTTTTTTTTTCCTTTTCCAGAAAGAAAAGGAGGCACAGATCCTGCCGTCTTTATCGGTGGATCAGGTATGTTACGTTCCTCTATAGAATGCCCGCAGGGACTGAGGGGAAAGAATATGCAATTTTTTTAATTATTTTGTGTTGGATTCAACATTTAACACTACTGGAGCTGAAATTTCCAACAGAAAGAGTACATATCTATATCGCAGAATCCAAATTAATATTATTATCCCATTAAAAAGCAAACTAGTACTTTTTTTATGTTCCCATTACCTTGCTACAGAAATTACGTGTACAAACTACGGCATAATAATCTGTTGTCCGACAAAACTGAGCTTACATGACCAAATTATTTCCACCCTGCAGATCGAAACTGTGTTTCTGCATTCCTTGGGTTTGCTGCTGTTGCCAGTGCTTACCCAAGTGCAGAAGACCAAGGTGCTTGAATTGTTCTTGCTGCTCATGCTGCGATGAGTCATCCTGTAAACCAAACTGCAGTTCGTGCTATTCCGGGTCATGCTGTAGTCCAGGCTGCTGCTCATGCTGTAGTCAAAACTGCAGTTCCTTCAAGACCCCTTCGTGCTGCAAACCGAACTGCTCGTCCAGCTGTCCAAGCTGCAGCTCATGTTGTGGTACATCGTGCTGCAAACCAAGCTGTAGCTGTTTCGACATCTCTTCATGTTTCAAATCTCTGTGTAGCTGCTTCGAGATCCCTTCATGCTTCAAATCACAGTGCAGCTGCTTCAGCCCAAATTGCTGCAGCTGCAGTTGCAAGGGCTGCAGCCTTCCAAGCTGTAGCTGCAAGAGCTGCAGCCTCTGGCCTTGCGGTCAATGCAAACCAGAATGTAGCTTGTGTCCTAGCAATTGCTGCGACTGCAAGCCTTGTCGCGGCTGTTGTGACGAACAGTGCTGCCGCTGTGCCGACTGCTGCTCCTGCTCGTGCCCTCGATGCTCCAGCTGCTACAACTTCTTCAGATGCTCCTGCAGTGGCTGCTCGAACTTGTGCAAGTGTTTTCACTGCCAGTCATCGTGCTGCAAGGGACACCCTTCGTGCTGCAAGTGCCAGTCATCGTGCTGCGAGGGCCAGCCTTGCTGCTTCACAGGAAACTGCCGCTGCAACCTTCCAAAACCGTCGTGTCCTGAATGTTCCTGTGGGTGTGTTTGGTCTTGCAGAAAATGTACAGAAGGGTGGCGATGCCCACGGTGTCGAAATCCATGCTGTCTCAGTGGATGCTTATGTTGAATTAGACCCCTTTTCAATGGTGATTTTTGTGGTTGTTAGCAGTTAATTATGCCCTTTGTTTCCTTCAAACTTTGATATGTGTTGTTTATCCTGTAAAGAAATGATTACTAAATGTTTCCAAGTTTAAGACGAAACTCCGGTGTCAAAAGTGATCACTGTGTACACCGTGAAGACTTCCAAAGATCCAATCTTGGTCGATAGGCCATGTTATGGAATAGTACTCATTGGAATGGCTGATCTAAGTTTGGGTTAAAATTTGTATTTATAGATTTACTAGTTCAAATACCCGCTTAGAGTTGGGTTGGACGCTAGTTTAGTTTGAAACCCATTGGTACTTACAGGGTTATCTGGTTATTCCTGCTTTTGCTTCTACTGCTTCCAGTTGGTTTCCACTGGCGCTAGTTTAGTGATTCTGTTTTTGCAAAGCCATTGGTTTCCAGTTGGGTTTTAGATACTGACATGCTCAAAGTTTGAACATGAGTTTGGTTTAAAACCACAAGTTTTGTAAGTGCGAGTTTATTTTATGGACGGATTTTTACTGGATTTGTGGATTTTGTGCGTGTTGCCAACTCTAACCTGTTATATAAAATTTTATTTATTTTTAATAAAAACAAAAAATTCGGAGCTCACCACCATCGCAACCGTGAGTGGGCCCACGAGAGCCGAAATTGGATCGCTCCGATTGTGGCGACCCAATCTGGGCCATCCGTACCTGGACGAAACTCATAGTTGGGCACGTTTTCGCCGCATGGTCCAGACATCCTCCGCCTGCCACGTGCATTGCCTAGACATCTAGCTCGTCACGTGCGTCCCCAGGCTTGTTACGGTGATTGGGCCCACAAAAGCCTAGGGAATTGGGTCGCTATCAACTGTAGCGATCTAATCTGGGCGGCCCTTACTGGGCCTAAATTCTTACATGGGCTAATCCTCTCTTGGCGGCCCATACATCTCGGCCCGTAACGTGCGTCCCGACGCCTTTCCCCGTCCGGCTCCGTTAAAACGCGGCGGATTTCCTCTCCTCCTCCATATGCGACGGCGATGTTGATGGCGCAGGAGATTCGCGGGAGATCGCACATCGCAGCGAGCGCCCTAGGCGGCAGATCACTGCCGCTCGTCTCCCCATCCCCTTCCAGGACGCACGGCTCAACGAGTATGCAGAATTTTCTTCTCCTTTTCTTCCTTTTTTGTTTAAACAGGAGGGTTTCTGCCTTTCTGGCTGTCTCTGCACTCTCCAGAATGGACTCATGCAAATGTGGTGCTAGTAAATATCTGTTTGTTTATTTCGTTCTTGCTGCTGATGTCTATCACTATCAGTGTGCAATACAGCGGATAGACTGCAAGCGATGGATCAATCTGTAGATAATTCGAAGAGATCGATCAGTTTAGACTGAACTGGGTGTACGTTTCAGTGTTCATAGATAACCAGTTAGTTCTTCAGATAAATGTTCCCGTAATGGTAGAATTAATGGTTGATGTGTCTGCCCAGCCTAGCTTACCCAACAATGGGGATCATGAAGGTGTGAGGCCATCATCGACCGATTCATCAACATCAACTTGTGCAAATGTCTTCATCAAATAAAAGAATTGGTGGCGTTGTCAATTTCATCACATGTTACATCTTTTACTTTCTTTCTGTCAATATTTAGGGATCCTCGTTTCACTTGCAAACACACTTGCCAATATTGAAATTGAAAAATGAAAGAAGCATGAGGGCACCCATTTTAACTAGACCATTAATTTGATTGTGTACAGCATCCTACATTCCTTGCAAATCCAAGCCTTAACTTTTTCATCACACTATTTTTGCACTCCTGTATTATCTTACACCCACCCACTATCATCATCAAGAAGAAAGCTAAAAAACCAAAACTAGACCATCCAATGTGGCATTTTGCCACACCCTCTACAGTATGTACACACACAACCTTTCTCCTATTTGCTTGCCTCCTCTGCTTCTAGGCTCCCCTCTCCTGGTTGTAGCTCGCCGTCCTCCGGTGCCGCCGTAGCGCACCGGTGTACCCGCTGCCGATGACCCCATCCCGGTCATGAAGAACAATGCCGGCATGGATCGCCGAGTCAGGGTACTTCTGCCGGTGCCTGTCCTGGTGGTTTTGGTGGGTGTGCGTCTTCTCCTCCACCTCCACTTCCACCTTCATATCGACCTTCATGTCCACCACCTTGTTCTCCTCTACAATAACCGTGAAGATGAATGGGCCAACCGGGAAGAAGTCGTCCATGCCGAGCACTGGCTCAAGGGCCTTGACAACCTCTCTCATTGTCGGCCTGGACTTTGGGTTCTCGCTCAGACACTTGTACGCCACCAATGCTGCCACCTCAGCACCCTTGCACGAGTATTGGCACTCGAGGGCCGGGTCCATGACCTTGTACAATCTGTCAGCCCGCTTGAGGTACGGCCTAGCCCAATCCACTAGGCTCTGCTCCCTTGGGCGCCGAGACCGATCCACCGACTTCCTCCCTGCAAGGAGCTCTAGGAGCACAACTCCGAAGCTGTAAACATCGCTCTTAGCAGTGAGATGCCCTGTCATGATGTACTCAGGAGCTGCATATCCATGAGTTCCCATGACACGTGTCGTCACATGCGTGGCATCGCCCTGAGGCCCATCCTTGGCCAGCCCAAAGTCGGACAGCTTGATATTGTAATCCTGTAAACACACACAAGTTGAGATATTTAGTTATGTGAACTGAAGTGGGACACAAAGATGTGCATTTGCTCAACCGGTCATGCATTGCTAATCTGTGAGCTATTTGGGCGAGCTGGATAACGACGGGTAGATATTTTTTGGTATGGTGGATGATGCAGCTGGGATTTCTGAAGTTTGGCACGCATCCAAGAATCTTCCAAAGTTTCAATCAGCCAGGTCAAGGCTGCTGCTCATAACGAACTGGGCCACTACCAGCAAAGTTCAGAAACGTGTGGCGCAGCTGGATATTTTTGCAGGGTCACTGGGATGATTCAAGTGGTCAAAAAGTTTAAAACCACGACCCAGAAATAAGTCATTTTTGTCTAAAGTTGTTTGTGGCAGCATGAAGGTAATTTCGCGGTCATTCAGAAATGACGGGGGCTGTCTGACCCCATTTCTTGGTAACTGAACTACTGTTCCCAAATGAGAGCGACATTTCAGAAACCGTGTCATTTCTTGGTAGTGTGGCATCTGAACTGGAAATACTAAGGACATCTGGATCAGAAGTCTGAGCTCTGAGTTCTGAAATGCAGTGTGGCTTACCATGTCGAGCAGGATGTTGGACGCCTTGAAGTCGCGGTAGATCACCGGAGGGTCAGCGTCATGGAGGAAGGCGAGGCCTTTCGCGGCGCCGAGGGCAATCTTCATCCTGGTCATCCATGGAAGAGGTTTGATGGAACCTGCACAAGGTAGGATGTTTCAGGTCAGTTTCCTCCTCCACATTGACCAAGAATTTGAAGCACCAACAAGGTGGTAGGATAATTTGTTTATGGCAAAATGTGACCAGTTTATACAACCAACTAATAAAAACTGAATTCTTTTTACATAATATTGTTTTTCTGGGAGGCACATATGACATAACTGCTCATCTAGCACCTTGACTATTGAAAAAGAAAGGCAGGGGACATGAACAGCTCACTGTACATGGGAGACCATGTCGCACCCGTACGTGCTCAAATTTCCAAATTGCGTACCCCTCTTTTTTATATATTATAAAAAGATGAAGAATTTCGTTCTCCTTTTTTAACTATTTGGTTTAAAAACTACCAAATTTACTCTCAGGCCGTCCAATTTGAAATGATGTTTGTTGAAGAAAAGGACTCACTTTTGAAGAGGTGGTTCTCCAAGCTGCCGCCGTTCATGTACTCGTACACCAGCATCCGGTGCTCGTCCTCGTAGCAGTAGCCGATCAATTTCACCAGGTTCTTGTGCCTCAGCTGACCAAGGAAGAACACCTCGGCCTACAGGAACAACCCAAATCAGCAATCGGTTAGCGGATGAATCATCCCAATTAATCACGCAAATCAGCCGATCGATCGAGCTGGTGCATTGCCAAGAACACTCTGTTTCCCACTCACCAGCCACTCCTTGTGGCCCTGCGTGCCGCAGTCCAGGTCGAGGTACTTGACAGCGACCTGCTGCGCGGCGAGGCCGGGGCGGAGGTTGTCGTCGACGGCGCCCATGTAGACGGGGCCGAACCCGCCGCAGCCGAGGTAGTTTGCGCGGCAGAAGTTGCCCGTCGCGCCGCGGAGCTCGGCGTAGGTGAAGGCGTACAGGTTCGAGCCGGACAGCGTCAACGACAGGTCCTCCGGCGACAGCGTCCCCGACGAGCTCAGTCTCGTGAACGACATCCTCGACGACGACCTCGAGCTGCCCCCCCTCCGCGCGGAGTCGTCGTCATCACCAGCCACGCCGGCGGCACAGCACAAGAAAGACCTCCAAGATTGCGCGGCCATGGCAAAGAATCAAGAAAAACCGAGCTCGATCTCTCTCTCGAAATGTGGCTAGGATCGATGAGGAGCAGGCTCGCCTGAAAGCAGAGCAGCTCAAAGCTAAGTGTGGATCGATGAGGCCGGAGAGGAAGGAGGAGAGCCTTGAGGGAAACATGGAGCGGCAGGGCCTTTTTATAAGCGTTGGACCATGGCTGTGCCGCACGGGCGGATTTGCGGCTGGCTGGCGCCTTGAGCTAGCGACGCAGCAGCAGCGGCAAGCAAAACCAGGGGTTGATGTGGCCGCCGCAAACAGGGGAAACCGAGGGACACAAAGAACAACTGAACAAGACATACTGGCTATACTGCTACTAGTTTACAGGGTTGTTGCTGGGTTGTGGCTCGGCCTAGCGTAGTGCCGTAGTAGCGTTGCCTCCTCGGCCAGGTTTTTAATTTACATTTTCTTTTATGAAATTGACCCAAATCTACAGAACATGCGATTGCAAAAATATGGGATTATCCGAACTTGACTGAATTTCCCCACTGTTATGTTTTTACCTTATTATTTCTCGATGAATCTGATTTCTTTGCCATGGAATTGACCTTTTTCTTTTTTCACCATATAAATTGACGTTTATTGTAACTTAAATACATATAACATATGATGGCAAGAATGAAAAAGAAAATATATTATTGCTTTTCTTGAAAGAATATAATCGTCAAATATTTAATTGAGCCATCCTGTGAAAAACAGCTTTGGCTATCTTATCGGCACTTGCGCATAGTGTCTACTCTGGATTAGCTCAATAGATAGATAATAGTTGGTAGAAGTAATTTTATAGTTAAAAGGGTCCCTCTCTTATATAGGTGTTTACAGATAAATGGGGCCGATGATTTAAATAAAAGAATAACGTTCTTAATTTTTTACCGGTGGTTTGCACTTCGCCGGCCGTGGATTTGATCGGTCCTAGGCAGCGGCACCTTTTCGGTTAACCAAGTAGCTTTATGGTTAAACATCCATACGTCCTACGAGACTCCAACTTTGGGTGCTTGCAGCTTCGCGTGCATAACCGCATATGATACTCTCCAAGTTGCCTTGGTGGAGACTAACCGAGGTGGCTTACAAGTTATTAACGAAGCAGGTGGGCCCTCGTCCAACCAGGTGATGCCATGTGGCGATGTAGTGTCAACATCAACACAATTTCATAAGTAATCTCAGTCACTGTATAGTCCAGGCTAACCACTAAACTCCTAGGTGAGTTTAGGAGGCTACACTCCTAGGTGAGTTTAGGAGGCTAATTAGCTAGTTAGAGGCTAGAAGTAGCGCTAGATAGTGCTATGGGCGTGTTTGTTTTAGGCTTCTGACAACTGTAACTATTTATATAATATAAAGCTGAAACAAACAGTTTAGATTTTAGATTTTAGGTCTAAATTGTAAGAATCAGTAGCTGTGAAATCTAGAAATAAATTAGAATCATAAGTTAAAAAACATCAATTTCTCTAAATTCTCGTGGGTTAGATACTCAGAACAGTTAGCTAAAACAAACGATCCCTAATGCTACTCACTTTGCTGCCTAATCCTAGTTGCAGGGCGACGGAATTTGATTCTTGCAGAGATCTTTCTCGTTCCCAGTGGGCTTCAGCCAAAAGATTTGCCACTGCGAGTACACTGGTACAGCGTCCACGTGCAGTATATCTCGCTAGAACCTGATACTTCTTTGGTTGCTTCCAGGATATTTCTATCCTTTCTCTGAATGAAAGGGACTGAAAATTGTTGTTCATCTGATATTCTGTTCCACGAGACATTGCATCTGGATGCCCGTACCGTATCTCAGCTACCCCACAAACAAATCCTCTGCACTGAATCATGGGCCAAACAGAGGAGGAACATCTCGTCGATTGCTACTCAGAGAATTCAATTATGAGGACACCCTAATACAGTCTGTGTTTATGTGTTGGAGTTGTCTTTTTCTGTCCATCGTGAACTAGATTAGTTTCTTTCAAGATCTTCAGCTGGATAAGCCGACTGTAGGGCAGCTATCCGAGCCATTCAGTTAAGATCTGACGGTATAGAACTAGAGATTCGCGGTGGTGGGGTCCACTTCACAATAAGCAGAGGTGGGGCTTCGTGACAGCTGAGGTAAGCTTCATACCGTCAGATCTCGTCTGGATAGCTCGGATCAGGCGACTACCCTCTACAGTTAGCTCTCCAACTACAGAGGAGCTGGTTCCTTTCAGCTGTGTTTAATTCAACTTTTCTAACTAGCTTCTTAGTTATAAAGTTGAAAGTTAAATTCCCGAAACAGCTTCATAGGTTGCAAACTTTGCACCCTTACACGTTTGCAAATCAAGTGTGTCCATCGGACTAGATTATTATTCTAATATGTGCTATCTTCCTAGTTCCTCCTGATGTAGAGGATTAATTAGTTTATTCCTGAAACTTGTTGGAGAAAATTGGAGGAAAAGTGACCGAGGCCACAAGGCCCTTTCTTGCCCAGGTGATGAAAGAAACGTCCTGACGTGTAATTCAGTCTCTTGATGAACAACTCATCTGCTTTGTACTTAAATTGAAACGATTATCGCCGTGAGCCTGAGATCATGCTCTGAACAGACGGATCATATGTTGTTCGTGTCCTTTCTGCGCCTACAAATCTAGATGCTTCTTTCCACTACACCTTTGCAAGTTACCCCATAGGGCCATAATGAAATGGAAATTTTAGGCTTTGGACGATGGCATGTTCTGCATGTTTTTCAACTGCAGCAACAGTAAAAACATGCATACCATATTTAGGGGCTTGTTTATTTTAGCTTCCGGTAGCTGGAGATTCTTAGTAGCTAGCTAATCCGAGTAGCTAGATAATGCGAGTATCTAGTTAATGAGAATATAGAAAAAATAGTGTTTTTCAGCTTCTGAATTTTAGTTTATTTTTAGATCCTATAGCTACTAATTCTTATAATATAGGTTCAGAATCTATACCGTTTGTTCCCAGTTTAAGATTCTAAAAGTAGCTGTAACTTTTAGAATCTAAAACAAACATGCCCTTAGTTAGGTCTAGTTTGACAAGTTAGGATCCTAGCCTATTCACGTAGAATGAGTGAGATCTCGACCTGCCAATTGCCAAACTAAACATTAGTGATTTGTTGGTTGCACCTCCACAGTCGAGATTGACTTTGCTCACAAAAATTGGATATTGGGAGTGGATAATGGATTCACCGGCCAAACGGAAGGACACGTTTGCTGACGCCTGACAACGATCCAAGATCCAGGGAGGGGCACTCAGCAAAATCCAATAATGGAGCCGGAGGAATTCAACTCTTCCCAGAGATTAGAGAAGCAACGCTCGCTGCTAGCCGGTCGCATCGTACGTAACGTCTCCGGCCAGCCCGTGCCAGCGCGCCACATCCCCACGCGCATGCACCTGGAACGCAGCCAGCCACTGGTTCACCGAACCCAACCGACGGCGTCGTCGTCGTCGTCGTCGCCGTCACGAGCGAGCGGTCACCTGTCCCGTTCCGGCCTCGGTGCGTACGGGGACGGAGCAACGCAGCGACACCGCCCGCCAGCCGCGCCGCGCCGACGAGGCCCGCGCCGCGTGAACTCGGCCAAAGTAATAATAATAACAATAACGAAACAGCGTAGTACGAGGTCGTGGGTTCGCCCGTCGCTGCCAACCTGCCACGCCCGCGACGTGGTGACCGGCCGCGAGATCGCGTTTGCGGCTGGCGGCCGCGACACGTGTTGGGCCACGGCGTTCGCTGTAACGCGACGCGCAGGCAGCGGCGTAAAAAGGGCAGCACGCTGCAAAAGCTGCGCCACCGCATGCGCGAGCGCGCCGGCAGCTTCGGTAGTGGGCATCGTCCGCTTCGCGTCGAACGGGCGCTCGTCACGTGGAAGCGGGCGGCCCAAGAGCGATCTCTCGGTGGAGCCGATTCGACGACGACGTCGTCGTCGTCGCTGTCGTGTCGGAGCAGCGGCGCGAACGTGCAGGCTGCAAGCACACAAAAGCGCGCAGATTGGACGGCGAAATCACGAGAGCGCGCAGATTTTGCGCGTGGGTTTCAGTTAGCTCGTAGTGCGATGGGAGATCGTCAGATCGATCCAGTGCACAAGCTGTGACACTTGTGCTCGACGGCGGCAGGTGGATGGAACAGGGACGCGGCACCTGGTCGTGCACGGTTGTTGCCGTGCAATTTTCTCTCCATCATGGCGATGGAGGCGGGAGGACCGATCAACCGGTCGATTGATCGATCCATTTGCTCCGATTTTTCATGCACGTTTTTTCAGCGACGACTATGTCTGAAGCATCCAATAGTCCACTCCTTCGCGAATCATCATAATCAAATAATTAATAAGCGAACTGGTTTTCCACCCATGGTCTAATATTGACGTGGCTGCACCGATCAAAGTCATCAACCAATCCAGTGGACAAACTTGCAAGCAGCATGCTGAATTGCTCATCACTTCGATCATCTGCCTCCGGACTCGGCCTCCTGGTCCTGTGCATACATCACGTTCGTATCAGCCTAGTCGCCGTCATCCTCATTAAGTCCTATCTGCAAAATTTTACCAAAATATCTCCAAATCCGCATATGAATCCATACCCAAATATCTAGGATTTACTCTTACTCACTCTCATTTAATGGACGTGCTCGATCTTTGCGTTAGGTAATCGCCTCCCTCACAAATCATCGTCAACCAATTCTCGATATACCGAACTGAATCCCAATCTCAAGCATACGTGCGTCAGGAGGATATTACAGATTGGTAATTCAGCTAGCCAAGCACAGCACGTACGTACGTTCGTTCGTGCCGTTCGATCTCAAGAAGAGATTGATCGATGGACGCTTCTCTCATCATCTGCAAATCAACCGGTGGCAGGATACAAGCCTAGTGTAATTAGGACTTAAGCATTAGGCTTCTCTCCTTAATCGCTCTTAAAATTGTACTAAAATTATAAATATTTTGATGATAAGTGGTTTTACAGTTCTTGATGAGGTGCCAAGAGGTACACAATTTTAGTGTTACTTTTTGTACCTTTTAGTATCTGAGACATCAATAGATACCAAAATTAACACTAAAAATTATGGTGCCTCTTGGTACCTCCTCATGGAGTGTAAAATTTCCCATGTTATGTTATTTGTTCTAGTTATATATTTTTAAAATTAACAATAATATAACTAAACAATAGTGTTTTTATTATTTTCATATATCAAACTCTAATATTTTTACATGTTAGTATTTTAAGATTTCGAAATTTGACCATTTAGGACATTATTTATGTACGAACGAAAGTACCGTAACGTCTTTGTCGTGTGTGTACGTCGAATACGACGTGCAAATATCTGTAACTTTTACTGGACCAAATCGCCGTGCAGATCTCTTTCATGGCGAGCAGGTTTCGTCAGAGTTTTTGAAGGTGAAATTAAACAAAGTTTGCGAAGCGATGGCATCACGAGTTCATCATCTTGGAAAAGGATTTACGAGTATTTAGGAGGAACAGAGCAGGAAAAAAACGGTACGGACACTTAATCTGTATCGTAAACGCATTCATCATCTTCACCTGACGCCTTGTAAGTTGCACAACTTGAGTCTTGCCTGCGTAAGATAGATGTAACAAAGACTCGAGGAGAGAGAGGATGAAATTAACTAGGCCGTCGTCTTCTTCTAGACATCACCAAGAAATAAGCGTTTAATATGCACTCATTAGACTATATATATAACTGAAACATTCCAATGCAAATCCATGAAATGAGCAATCATGTATACTTTCAGAGTTTCAGACATGGAAGATTCTTTGCCCTTCTGCTTAATTATGCACTGCTTCCTTTTGTTGGCAACTGAATGCATTATGTGCTCATTGCCGGCTGCCTTGTAGGCTGATAAGTTGACAAAAACTTAGCTTATTTTTTATGGAGAGTTGACAAAAACATCACCCATAAAACTAATCGATCCGAGGAATTCTAGTTGATATCTGAACCAACTGTTTTCCGAAGATGTGGATATGAGGACTACAGTTAACAAAATCGGTATGGGACTGGTTACCGGCAATAGTCAAAGGCTGATTATCATGGTAACTGATTCAGTTACTGATATTACTGATCCAGTTTAGCAATTGTCGGTTCAATTTTTAAAACCAACAGCTTATGGACTATGAGACTGTCGGAAACTGTGCTATCTAGACTTAATATCTATTTATTTTAGCTTAGGATTATAATAATATAACTTATTTTTATAAGCTGAAACAAACAAATCAGCTTATTATGCTAGCTTATTATAATCTAGGTACATATTATAGTAACCTAATAAATTAGTCCAACTCAACTTATTTCTATAAACTGAATTACTGTAATCTTAAGCTAAAATAAACCGAATCTTATCTTGTTGCCCTAAACCCTGCTAGTTAGATGAGGCCGGCTTTGATTCTTCATATCTAGCTAGTACATACTAAATGCATCGGACGTTTTCCGGTTAGTAGTTTTAGCACCAGATGCATCTCTCTCAACCGACCACCTAGATACTTAATACTTTATATGATGTAATAGACAGACATTTTTTCCTACCAGCTCCGGTGACGTGCGTGCATGTTGACTCTGACCCCAAAATGGTTTCTTGAGACGCATAAAAACCTTAAGATACAAAGTCTTTCAGACTTTAATGCCATCAGTTACAGTGCAGGCGCTGCTAGACTCTTGCATATGCACTGGTGAAATCAGTCACACATCATATTTATGTTTCTCGCGTCAAACATGTACACGCATTATTCAGCAGCTAACGCAGCCTCCTTGCTCGAAAAACGGAACGAGCTGATCACGTTGCTTTCTCTCAAATCTGCACGTTTTGGCACGGTGGTGACATGACACGATCGGTCCAGGCCCGTAATAACAGAGAAGCAAGTCAAGGGGATCGGCCTGACACATCTTGCTTTAAAAGTCGGACACATCTTGACGTAGAAACTGAATTGATTTCCATTTTCTAGATAAACATATCGTGCTTTCCTCATCTCCCTGTCACACTTAATTACCCAGCTTACCATTTTGGTTGGAGGGAGCTAGCTAAATGATGTCCTATTTGTTTCAGCTGAAGCTTAGTAGCTAGTTGGTTTGACTAGCTAAATAGTTTGAATATATAGTTAGTGATAATCTTAAGAAGATGGTGTTTTCTAGCTTTCGATGAAAGTTGAGGTGAGAGCAACTTTCTAAACTTTCAATGATATGGTGAATAATTTTTGTGAAGTTTAGGTTGAGAAGCTGTGAAAGTTAGGTGATAGCAACTTTTATAGCTTCTTTAGTTTATACAAAAAAAAATTGCAGCTTTTAAAAAAACTGGTTTGCCCCTAAACCTGTTTGGTTCAATTTTCAGCTTCTCAGCTAAAAATCTGTTGAAAAAGCTAAATCAAACTCAACTTTAGAAAATTTTGGATTCTAAAAATATAAAAATAGACGTAGTTATTAAAAGCCCAAATGTACCCTTGTTCCTTTCAGGATGGGAAGAAAAACTTTATAGCACTCTTCTGAGAGGCAGAACCACGGAAATGTGAAATCTGTGCGTAAAAAGGACGGCGACTAAAGGGTCATCTTTTTCACGCCTTTTTTATCAAACACTAAACAGCTAGTAGCAACCGACGATGATTTGTGACCGATTTTATCACGTGCTCGTGATGCAACCATACGTACTTATGACTAATCCTGAAATCAACCAACTTAATCAGGAGACGCACGAGCTTTTGCCGTGAGTGCAGTTAAGCGGCCAGCCATAAAATAATATCTGATAATCTGACGCAAAGAACCGAGTTGGTCAGCCCAGCTGAACGCGATGCAAAACTACAGAATTTTTATAGTTTAACAGGCGAAACCAGCAGATCGCCGTTCTGTGACGACGAACTGCCAAGTTGCAGCAGGTAGATGGATAAGGGTCTCAGGTCGATCTCTTTAGCCAAATTGCCGAAGAGAAAAATTCGAGATCGTCTCCGTCCTTGAGCAGTTTCCCGGCTCGATTTGCACGCGCCGCTGGTTGCATGCGACGGCGTCGTGACACCATGCTGAGTTTATTCCCAGGTCATCACTGCACCACACACGCCGCCTTGCCTTTTGCCAGTTGCTTGCTTTTAACCGCGTCTTTTTGCTCTCTTGCTTTTGGGTGAGATCACTAATCAGTGGCTCTCGATTGAATTAAGCGTACAAGCCAGAGCTAATTAAAAAGTAGCTCTCAATTTCCAGACTTATGATCTGACTATCTGAGGTCAGTATGAAGTCACACTGTGCTGTGACTGACATACAGACGATGGATCATCTGGCAAAAGCGAGATTAATCCACTGATGAAGGATTACGTGACGCCAATTTGTCACAGACCAGTAGAACACGAAACTGATGACACACACACAAAAAAATCAGTAATTTAGCGTCCATGGACTGGACTTTCACGGTCAATGTTGTCCTGTCTGAAGAGGTGTTAGGTAGGTGAGACGAAAACGATGGAAACCTCTGACTCGACGCACGCTCGTAACACAAACGGATACGCAGTTCATGAGAGGGACTGCCAAGGTCTCAGATTATTAGCTTTCATGGGCGGCGGATTAAGAGATCGAGAGGTTGATTAGAATTTTTTTTTGTTGGGGTTTGATTTTTTTTACGACGAACAGAGTTCAGAGCATGCCGCCATGTATGTGCAGTGCTACGCTGAGAAAAATGTGTTCTCGCACATGGGAAATGCGAGCGTCTGCACAGTGAGCTCAGATTTTCATGGGCGAAGTGTTTACTCTTGTGATGATGTCATCGTTAATCTCAATTAGGAGAGTGACACACGTGCTTACATGGTGCTTATGGCTGAAGTGAACAAAGCAAACGAGCAAGCAACAGATCACAGTTCACACACGGTAGTGCAGGGCAACACAAGTCGTCTAATTTTTTGATAAGTTAAATTTCTCAAACTTTGATTAGTTTATAAACAAATATACCAAAAATTATAGTATCAAATTAGTTTCACTAAATCAACAGTGAAATATGTTCTAATAGTATATTTATTTTATATTATAGATATTAATAAATTTTTATTTAAAGTTGGTCAGAGTTGGAAAATTTTTGACGTTAAAAGTAAAATAACTTATAATATAAAATAGAAGCATTATATATTACAGGAGATATAACCTGGTATCTCATGATAGGCTTAATAAAGTAGTTTGGGGGCAGATTTGACTCATCAAGGAGATTACATAAGATATGCCATACCAAGTGATATAAAGAAATATATCGATGCAATTTAGGAATAAGTTATAGATAAGAAAGTGTTCGGTTATAATCAATCTTGAAATTGACAACCGACTAGCTTGTAATCCAACTCCCGCACAATATAAGGCGGGTGGGAGACTCTAAGATCATCTAACTCATCATAGTCGACATCACTCAACATATGATATAGATTATTTATCGCATTGATGGTCTCAATCGATCTAAATAATATGCCCCTACTTCTATGCTAATCATTTGCTAATCATCGAGCGTCAAATCTTACGTTTATCTGTTACACAAATTATCTCTGTTGGTAGACTGTTCGGTAAATCCCAATATATACTAGATCCATTTCTCAAATAGGTAGTATACTTTAACACGTGTAGTTAAATATCAAATTATTAAAAAAATAAAAATATTAAAATTTGATACTTGAAAAATATTAATAGATTAAACTAATATTAGGAGGGCAAAATAATTATAGCAAAAAGGATATGGGCCGCAAATAAAGAACGCGATCCAAACAGGGGCAAGTATGGTCCTATGTGCAAAAAGCCATCACACGGGCCTCACAAATCACAACGGCTATCTGGGCCGAGTAGGCTGGGCCACCGCCGACTTCACCGCATGGCCCATGTCTACCACTCGCCTCTCGACGAGGCACTTCCATTCCCATTTTCCCGGGACCAATTCTGAACTGAGCCTTAAATGGGCCGTGAAACTTTGTCAAAATTTTCACCGTCCTCTAAAAAAAGCAGCAAAGCCCGCAGGTTGAGCTGGAGAATCATGTAGGAGTAGAAAAGAAAAGCTATCTGACGCCTTCTTGACGTAAACGAGATGGAAGCAGCAGGTGTTCTTTTTATAGTTCTTTGGCTGTCAGTTGCTTATGTAATATATAACTCTTTTAAACGGTTTATATTCTTATTTTACATTATAAATTATGAAACCTAATATCTATATAACCTATAAATGAAAAAACTTGGATAATCTTATTTTCTCTAAATTTGTACTAACTAGATATCCACTGAGAACTGGTTAGGACAACTTCGAGAAATAACTGGTAATATTTAACAAGTAAAAATATAGAAAAATTAGTGTTTTTAGCTTTTGGACTATTTTAGTATATAAAAATTGGATAACTTTATTTTCTTCAAATTCTTACTAACTAATATCCAGCAAGAACATGTTAGGATAACTTCAAATTCGAATAAGCGTTCGATAAATATCTGAAACTAGAAAAACTGTTGTTTTTAGTTTTTGAATTATTGTTAGTTCACATTTATAGATTAGGTAGGTATTGAGATTTACAATTTAGAGTCAGAATCTAGACTATTTAGAAATTCCAGGTTCTAAAATAGCGGCAACTCACAAATACGCTCCCAACTGTTTTTAATAAGAGTAAAATCTACCGTGGGTCATCCAACTTATTTAATTATGTCATCTAGGTCACTCTACTTTAAAACTGCACATATAAGTCACTAATATGAGTTAAGTGAGTCATTTATCTTCTTAAATGTGTACATAAGCATATTTTATCCATGTGACATGTCAATAGACTTCAAAACTGTAAACAATTACTTACAGAAAATTTCTATAATATTTATTTTTTAGACTTCAAAACCACAAACCGCAAACTTCGTGACTACCTGTCGAACCCTAGCCACGAACAGCAGTTGGACAGCCACTTCGGCCACTACCAAGGCGAACGAGCTCCTAACGGCTGTTCAGGTGTGGAACTACCTATCTTCCTTTTTTCTCTATGCGGTAATTTTCCTTTCTTTCTCTACGTGGTAATTAATTTTCCTGGTGGAAAGAGTACGTTGAGATGATGTGTTTAGATCTGTGATGATACGTTTGGGATTTTCATTTGATTCTGCGAGATTTCTTTGATCTTCTACTATGTACTATGCAATTCTACAAGAAATTTCAGATTTACGGTGCCCAGGTAGTGTCAGCGGTGGCAGTGACTACAGCGACAGGAGCCATGACGTCTCATCTTCGTCTCTTAATTATGGTGAGTTACTCTCAAGATTGTCTCTTCTTTTTTCACTTTAGCTTGTTGTTTTGAAACAAACACTATATATGAATATGTGAAGTAGTAAAACTTTACAATCTAGGCTCAACGGATGGCTTGTTCTCTATAGAAATTGTTTATGGTGGTTTCTTTCATGGTAAAGGTTCTGATAGGGGCTATGTTCAGTCAAGCTTAATTTTAATTGAAGTCTAAAAAATAAATATCATAGGAGGTTTTCTGCAAGTAATTGTTTATAATTTTGAAGTTTAGGTGACATGCCACATGGACAAAATATGTTTATTTAGAGAGTTAAGAAGACAAATGACTCACTTAACTCATATTAGTGATTTATATGTACAGTTTTAAAGTAGAGTGGTCTAGATGACACAACTAAACAAGTTGAATGACCTATGGTGGATTTTACTATTTTAATCTACCCTACTATATAATTGGCGAAGTTAAGTATCAGTTTACTCACTCATCTAGTTAATCCCAGCCCTTGAATACACTTACTCGCTCATCTGGTTAATCCTAACCCTTTAAGCGAAATCTCAACCCACACACAGACCCCAGGTAATCAATCTCGCTAATCTAATCTTCTCCTATAATTTCGCAGATTACCTCGCTTTCTGTTTCGCGTCGCGTTGCGCTACGCATCCCACCCTGCGCACAGCACCGCGCCGCCCCCTCCCCCGCCTTGCGCCTAGCCCCGCTCTGCACGGCGCCGCGCTGCCCCGCTAAAATTATGACGCCACCCCGCACCCTACGCATGGCGCCACGTCGCCCAGGCCCAGTCCCCGTCCTCTCCGCTTAGCCACCGACTGTCGCCCTCCCCGCATTCGCTGACCCCCGGCTCCCCCCGCGCGCGACGCCCCCACCTAGCCCTCCCAGTGCCATCGCCGCTCCCGCCGGCTGCGCCTCCCCGAGCGTACGCGCTCTCTCTCTCGCTGCAGTCATGCCCGTCAGAGAGAGAAATCCGTGGCCATGACTACTCACCTGAAGATGACGGCATTCTAGAGCATGATGTTGTTGTCTTGTGGCGTGCCGCTGATGCCAACGGGCGGGTCCTGCTGCAGCCGCTTGAAGTCCTGCATCAACCGCTTCCTCGCCGACATCGACATCTCCACCGATCCACCGAAGCAAACCCTCACTAGGGTTTCGATCCGTCCCCTCCGCCTCTCTCGCTCTCCCCCCACTTCGCTTCGCGGTTTTTGTCTAGAAGCAGCGATGCTTCGCGGAGAGAGGGAGAGAGAGATGTCAGATGTAGAGGTGTAGCCGGTGGGTCGAATCGCTGCGCGAAAGAAAAGATGACCTTTTTAATCATTCTCAATTAATCACTCTCTATCTCTCTGCGTGTCTCTTGTCGCAACTCGTCGAAAGGTTCAACCTGGATTCCAGCTCTGAGCTCTAGCCTTCAGGTGCCGATTTACCATGCATTTTGGTCTCACCTAGATCGACCAACTGAAGTATTCATGGTTGGTTGATCAAGGTATTCATGATTTTAACAGTTTAACTCTTTTAGGTAGTGCTAACCCTAAGTGTTAAATACTCCAGCATATTGGGGACACCTTTTATTTTGTTTGACTGTAAATATGCTGAATTTATGTATTTTTGATTAAATCGGCGATTAATAGGGATCGATTGTCTAGCATTCAATGAAGTTCAGGATGCCTTTCCATCTATTTGAAATTAATCTAGTTCACTATCTTTTAATATCATTGAATCATTATTAATGTCAACTTTGTTTTAGTAACATTTTGTTACTTCCTCACTTCTCTATAGTCTATATGACTACACCCTTCCTTATGTAGGTATTGTTTTACAGCGTGTTTAGTTGATTTTTTGAATGTAATGACAACAACATGCTACTTGATCGTTTGGGCGTGCTTTGTCTATTGATTGAATTATACATAACTAATGGTTTAAATAAGAACCCCAAAACTGGAAAGTTACACCATGTCCTCGGAAAGTTGTGTAAAGGAATCTCTGTGTCTTCCAAACTAGGAGTAGAAGCTTCATGTGGTTTCATCTGGTTGCTGGTGCCCTTGAGGCCTCAAATGAAACTTTGGCAAATGTTGTGAAAGCATTCTAACCATCTAATGCACACTTGCACAGGTCACTTGGCTTTTTATTTTTTATAGATGAACATGGAATTTAAGACGCATGGGCCTCTTCCTCCACCTCAGTAGGCTTCCAGCTTGCATTGGCCTCTTTGGCATCAGCTTGAGGGTGCAAACAAGGTAACCATCTAATTTGTTTTTTGTGTTGTTTAATTTGAACTTTTGATAAAACACATCATATCTACACTTTTAAAATGGTCTAGAATACAAATAATTTATAAATAAAAAGGTACACATCTTTTGGAATCATTTAAATTACATAACTTTTGAGTTCAATGTAGTTACAGATTGAATTTCTTTTTAATGGAAATATGTTGAACACTTGAACTTCTTGCATTGGTTGGTTGATAGCCGTCAGCGATGACTGTTTATAAGTAGTTAAGTACTTAGTGGATTCAACTGAATTCTTTCACTTTCGTCAGATGCACATTTAATTGGCTTATTTTGTTATTCCTGTTCAAATCATTGAGAAATTTCATTTATCCTCACAGATGAGGCTGAACTGGCAAAACTTGCTACAGGTTCAGATGCGCAACAAGCTGCATTAGTAGCTATTCAGCAAGAGGACCCTTACAATTGGGGGTATTTATTCTTGCTCTTTTTTCTCAAACATTACACATACTAATGCATCATGATGGTCTTAAGATTGTAAAGTTTGTTATGTTCTTGCTTGTAAATCATTCTCATGTATGGTCATATGCACACTAAAGGTATAATCCTGTACTTTTGGCGTTTTGGGGGTTCCAAAAAGAAGCTATGCAAGTAACCCAAATGGTCCAAGTCGTATTCACAATGGTAAAACTGGAGATTTTCGATGGCTTGCCTAATTTTCGTCGGTTTTTCCTAAAGCCGACGAAAGAAACATAATTTTCATCGGCTCGTCTGAGCCGATGAAAGAATTGGTTAACTTCTGTCGGCTAGAGTTGGGCCGACGGAAGTTATGTGGTTAATCTATCCCCCGCGCGCGTGCCCTAATTCCCCCCAAATCGAG
>KE373201.1:21103-38152 GCA_000418225.1 Zizania latifolia
AAATGACTTGTATAAGGAATTGGAGGGATTAGCACTAGGCTGAGTTGCAAAAGGAGAAAATTGGCTATTTGCCACTTTCAAGACTAGGCTTCGCTAAATTGCCACTTCCATCGTTCACTTTGCAAAAATGCCATTCAATTCAGTGTCCATTTGATTTCTCTGCCATTCCAGCCATTTTGTGTTTTCTGAAATTCCTTTTTCTGTTTTCTGGATGGGGGAAAGACTGACTTGCCCCTGCCTAAATTGCACCATCCAGTTCAAATTGTTTCATCGAACATATTAACACCCAGCAGTTGTGGCCTTGCATGTTTGGACTTTGTACAACTGAACATGACAACGTTTACAAGAACTAGGTGAACATTGCACCCGCAAAATAATTTAGTCAGAACAAAATGCTACTCTGCCACACCACCTCTAATCACAAATCTTGTATGTTGGGCTTAAAAGACTTGAGCAGAGAATGGTCTTAGCTGTATGAGGCGGCGAGCGGCGGAGGGCGGTGAGCGGAGGGACGCGGCGGCGAGCTACGAAGGGCGGCTATGGAGGGCTGTGGCAGCGGCGAGCGGAGGGCGCCTGCGGAGGGCGGCGGCGGCGGCGTGGAGGAGCACTGCTGTGAGTCTCCTGCTGTTTTGCAAAAATGCGCACACATGTTTTCACCAGCGAAGGTCATCCTAATTTAGGCAGGGACAATTCAGTCTTTTCCCCATCCAGAACACAGAAAAAGAATTTCAGAAAACACAAAATAGCTGGAATGGCAGAGAAATCAATTGGACACTGAACTGGATGGCATTTTTACGAAACGAACGATGAAAGTGGCAAATAGCCAATTTTCTCGTTGCAAAAGGCCATGTGTTAAATCCCCATGCTTCTTCAAAACATGGATGTGCGTCTTTTCCTGTGCAGAAGTACACATTATATGTGCTTGTAGTTTGAATATGTTGGTCAAAATATACAATCTTTTACTTTAAAAATCAAAATAATCCTTATAGAAGTCAATGGAGGGAATATCATGATAGAACAATCATCTGCTAGACCTATTCATGGGAGTCCTCGCACTGATCATTGCATAATTGCAGACTGTTGAAAGCCCAAATGTGGAACCATAGGGGTTCTTGCATTCATAGGTTCCATCTGTGGAACTTCTTGTTTGTTGTTTTGTTTATGTTAGCTAATATATAAAAAATGTAAAATGGTACAATTGCCACTCTTCTGTATTACCAGTTGTGCTTACATCAATGTAACTCACATTTTGGCATCACGTAGTCATGAAAAACTGGTACATCCTCATTGACTCCTTTGTTCATGTGTTTCACAGATGCCTGTTTATGCCAAAGGTGTATCAGTGTTGATGCCAGGGCACGATGTACCAACGTTTATTGCACATCCTGCCCCAGCACCCTGCCCCCCGGAAAGGATTCAGTGGCCCTCGCACCAGCCCACTCCTTTTGCTGGTTCCTCGTCAAATCCGAGCTAGCACTGCTGTGCTAAACACCATCTCGCTATTCCAGGGGAATCCACGAAATGCCATCTGAATCACCTCAATCCGCAGAGGAATGCTTCTGTTCTTCTCTCGCTGTATCTCTGTCTCTCCGGTGGAATTCAGGAGGAAAACGTAAAAGACAGGTTCACTCCACAGTCCACAGTCCACACATGTACAGGTCTTGCATCTTTGTTCTCATGAAAGTTCTGCCGCCCCTGCTGTGTTGTGGCCGGCGAGCGGCTGGTGGATCCATGGAGTTGCTGCCGAAGATCTCACTTGGTCTGCTAGTGTCAGATGCATTTGTTTGGATGGATATACGTATCTTGTGTAAACTCTGTCGGCGAATGCGAGGCTAGCTGTTAATTTTCGTATAAATCATCTCCGTCTTCTGCCCGGTTGGTTTCCTTGTGCTAGCCTGCCTGCCACTTACCCCTTTGATGCTGAAATGTGATTTGGAGACTTTGTTACTACGGAGTAAAGTGTCGTAATTACGGAAGGCTTCATCAAATGACTTCGTGACAGATCAAAGATGGTATTGGGCTTTTCTGATGAAAGAATCTGCCCCATTTGACTTCTTCATTTCCCTTTCGGTAACCGTAGTCGCTCGTCTGCTTAACATCTGAAACCAACTTCAAGATCATGATTCAATTAATACAAGTGTCTTAATTAGGGCAGGCTTCATCCGTTCGTCGAGTGATTTCATATCAGGTCAAATATGAAAATGACTTTTCTGTTGAAAAAACCGGACCATTTAGGGTGAGATTACTTATGTTATTGATACGTGAGTTCTGATAACAGCTAACCTACGTGTAAGCGACGAAGTCAAAATGATAGTAAAGGTTACTCCATAGTATCTCATTAAGACATTTGACCTCACTTATCTTCCCCGTTAACCGTAGACACTATTGCTGCCTTCGCCCGCGCAGACAACAAAACGACGCTGTCAGGAAAGCGAAATGGCCATGCAACGAAAATCTACTTGCGAGCTTCCACGCAGCCGATGAGTTTTTTTTCCCCGGTGGCTACGGCGTCAACATCATGCTGAGCCGGAGCGTCATTAGCTGCCGGATCGACGGCGGAATCTAGTCGCGCCGCCGTACGACGGCGACGGCGACACGGGGAATCAGGCCGCCGTTCCATCCATCCAACCTGTCCGTTCCCGTGGCTCGTGGGGCCTCCATTTCCTCCGTGTCATGTGCTCCTTTACTATGCGACACGTACGCCCTTGCCGTCCCACCTGTACACGTGACGGCTCGTCGTCTACTTCTGCACATGGTAATTTAATATTTTAAATTGGTGTGTGGCATCCGGTACTGTTTGAAATGCTTAATATTTTAAAAATTGTAACTAAATATCTAGTTTAGTAGAACCTAAAAAAGTTATATGACTATCCAACTTGTGTTACACTAGTCTATTTTTAAATTCGTTAGCTATTTAATTTTAAAATAGAACTACATATACAAGCATTGACAAGTGGACGGCAGAATCTCCTGGATAAGTTTAAAGATAAGATAATCCGTAACAGTGGGTGGATTAGGATTAGCGGTGCATTTAAGCACGTGAGGGGGCATCCAGGCACCGTCGTTGTCGGTTTTTTTCATTATATTAGACATGCGTTTAGGCTCGAGGTAGAGCGAGAGGCCCGAGACTGACACGACGGCCGGCTGCTACAACGGCTACTTAGGCCCCTATTAAATTGTTTATTCCTTTCAAACAAGGCAGCACATAGCCGGCTACAGTAGCCGTTACCTACCGTAGACAGGGCTGGTGATTAGTAAATTAATTCTCCTTTAAAAACATATTTGTTTCGGTTCTTAACAAATATAGCTATTTTTAAAATTTAAAGTTAAAATAAATAATCTAAATTTTAGATTTAGATTATGAGAATCAGTAGCTATTGAATCTGAAAATAAGCTAGAATTTAGAAGCTATAAAACATCAGTTTATCTAGATTCTTATCAGTTAGATACTTAAATCAGTTAGTTAAATACTTAGATCAATCAGCTACTAAAAATCTGATTCTAATTAAAACAAACGGACTCTAATAGTTGCTTAACAAAGCAATGCTACCATCTGTAGCATACAACCGGGGAAGTTTGAACGGGGAGGCTCGTGAGATCCTGCTTGCTGTTGCTGGCAGGTATTTTTTCCTGCGCTGCAAGAAAAAAAATGGAGAGATTAACTGTACTCCGTCTTATCCCCAGTCATTTTGTACAACATTTAAGAATTAGCTTAAATGAATTTTTGTTCTATATTTATTTTGCTTTAGAAAATAAAATTTTGTTTAATTGTAAGAGGGATATCGTTTATTTTAAAAATGCAAACATATAAAAAGATTACAAAACTACTAAAAAAATTAAAGCCGGAAAAGAGTCTAGAAATCTAAAATATCTTATATAAAATTACTGTTTGTATATAGGGATTAGGGAATATTAGGGCTCCAGATTCTCATATGACATGGTTGGAATTATACCAAAAGCTTTTTCTTTGTCCATCACTGACTGATGGGCAAAAAAGATGGGACAAGTGGTACGAACAAAGCATCCAAGGAGGATTCCTGCTTTGCGCGCCGTGAAATACGTGAAACTGCTTTGTCGTGATGAATTGCAATTTTCTCATTTAAAGCTCAATACTGTTCGTGATCTGAATCCATCCTAGGATCGCAAAACTGATAGAGCGAGTCATTCACGTACCTCGCGATAATAACGAACGATCATGTCTTTTGTAAGACTCATGTCCCACTGTTCCACAGCAAGGCAAAAATGCAAAAGAAAAAAAAATACCCAGAGTTGTTCCTTCCAAGCAAATTCGGTACAATTGATAAGGGCAGATTATCAGATTAGCTGATTGATTAATCTACAAATTAATTAAATACATCACATAATATAAATATAACAAATATATTATAAAAATAATATAACTAATGCTGATAAGCTTTTTAAGAACGGTACGAATAATTCGGTTGATAATTAGCTGAAAAGAATAGGCTGTCTGTTTGTAAAAGGTTGCCACATGATATGCTGAATTTATACCAACTTTGGGACGTGACAATTGTGTATAAACCCTATAAAAACTGAACAGATTCTGGTAGAAAATTTTTGTAACATATACTCAACTATATATTTGTTTTGGTTGAAGATTCTTTAATATAGATAACATGATTATTTCAGCTAGAGATTATTAGTAGCTAGTTGATTTGAATATCTAGCTGATTATTCTGATTATCTAGCTGATGGCATTTCTTAACTTTTAGATTTCAGACTATTTTTAGATTTTGTATCTACTGATTCTTACGGTATGACTATAAAATCTGAAATATTTTTTCAGTTCAGATTATAGAAGTAGTTATCACTACTAAAAACTAAAACAAATAGGCGAACCACAGTCTTTTGAATTGTCACTTTAAAAAAAAAACAAAAACAAAGAGCTAGTGTCACAATCATGGTGCACTTGTCCTTTGCCTTCGCCCCCAACTGTTCTCCTGCGCACACAGACGCTCGCTCGCTCGCTCGCCGGCTCGCCGGCTGCTCGCCGCTTATCAGCAGCGTCCCCCCTCTTCCCAATCCCCTTCGCGCGACGGCTTTGCGAGAGGAGTAGATCTGTGATCTGAGTGTGCCGATCCATCCAGCATCCAATCCATCCGTCTCCTTCCCCGCTCGCTCCCTTTCTCCCGTCTCCCTCGTCCCTTCTCTCTCTGTCGTTCTCCACCGACCAAATCCTTCGCGGCGGGCCAAGGCTCCGAGGTCGGGGACGGAGGGAGGGGAGTTCTAAAGTCTAAACGCATTACGAGGGAGGAAGCTTGCGAGAAAGGAGGGCGCACTCGCTGCTGACAGCAGCAGTAGCTTTCGGTGGCGAGCGTCTGAATCTCCATAAGGCAGCGATTAAAGCAAAGTTTGCGATTACTTTACCGTCATCTTGTGGAAGTGCTCGTCAGGTGATGCCCACATCGGAAGATTCTTCATGGATGTTCATGTGGCGATGAGGAGGCCGATGCGTCCGGTGCGTGCGTCCCCGCCGCCCCTGGTTGCTTCCGCCGCAGTCTTGCTGCTGCTCTCCGCCGTGCTGCCGCCCTCGCAGTGCTACACTTATGAGCAGGATGGTATGCACTGTACTTGTTGATGACCTTTACTGTTGCCAAAGATTCAGAATTCATTGCGGTACATCCGTACATCCATACATGATCATGGGTCGGTGAGATCATTTAGGGCCCCAGATTATTTATATTTTGCTGATGGAGCTGTCTCGTGCTATGGCAATTTGCTTGATGTGTGTAGGTGTAGGATGGTGCAACTATTTATTCTGTGGCATCTTATGTTCTTGTGCTTTGTTTGTGTTTATCAGTGTTTGCTATAAATGGCTTGTACACGGCACTTGGATCCCCTACAGTGCCTGGATGGGTTACAAACGGCGGCGACCCCTGCAATGAAGGCTGGCAGGGTGTTGAATGTGTGGCCGCAAATATTACCTCCATGTACGATTTGGATCACACTCTTTTTGTTAGTTTGGTTTGTTTGATGGCCTATTTATTTGGTTGTCTGAATAATCTTTCTGGTAGAATTCTCGCTGGCGCAAATTTGGGCGGACAGCTGGGTAACACTTTAGGGAATTTCACATCGCTAATCACCTTGTAAGTTGATCATGCATGGATTTTGAGACTCTGGCTGGTCTCGTTCTAAGTTAACATTGTGCTACTGAGTTGGTTCTTAATGCTTCTTGGCTTACTCAATGCAGAGAGCTTAGCAACAATAATATTGGTGGAACCATACCAGATAGTCTTCCGGTCACATTGCAGCGTTTGTATGTCCATTTGATCGTTCTTCTGCTCGTCCAAACCATCTATGTGGTTATTTTAATTTTTTAACTATGGCTTTTCCTGTCAAACACAGTTTCCTTTCAGGTAACCAGCTAGGTGGCAGCATTCCAAGTACATTGTCAACACTTACACTTTTGACAAGCATGTAAGTACATTGTTGCCTACACACTTTCACAAGCCTCCAGAAAGTTAGTACTTTCAGCAATAGTTTCTCAAATTGATCTTCGTTACATTCTTGCTTTTGTAGGTCCCTCAATAACAATCATTTAGTTGGAGAGATACCAGATGCATTTTCAACTATAACTGGACTTGCAAATTTGTAAGAGTATTACACTTTGCTCAAAATATTTTTCTGTACTAGCATGAGTTGATAACACAAAGTTTCTTAGCAATGCAATCAACCTTCTTGATTAGAGATTTATCTTCCAACAACTTGACTGGTCCTTTGCCACCTTCAATGGGAAACTTGACAGCATTGACTAGCCTGTGAGTATTCTAGTCTGTTGCACCGTCTTTCTGGGTAAACTTTTCACTAGTTCCAATTTCTTAACGTTCTACTATCATCGCAGGCATATTCAAAATAATCAAATAACTGGGATCCTTAATGTGCTGCAAGATCTTCCTCTCCAAGATTTGTATGTACAAATATAGATGTTTTTGACCTGTTCTTTTCCTTGATAAGTTCAGGCAACCTAGTATTCAGTAAAGAGAATTTCTCCCTCGTTTTCTAAATGACTTGCTTTCTTGACGATTAATTCAACAGGAACATAGAAAACAATCTTTTCTCTGGTCCTGTGCCTGTGAAGTTACTGAACATGCCAAACTTTAAGTAAGGAACTTGCCCTTGACTGAGTTGTTCCTGTTGATCATTGTTCTACCTTCAATGCTATCTTTCATATACTTCAAAGTCTTAAGAATGGAACTAATCTTTCATGTGCATATTTGTTTTGAGCAAAAAAGTGCTCACTTAAACTAATGTACCACACAGGAAGGATGGGAACCCATTCAATACCAGCATAGCCCCATCAGCGTCGCCTGCTGCTGCACCAACGCCATTGCCATCAATATCACCTACGACAGGGCATGTCCCCACAAAAGAGCCTGCAAATTCATCTAATGCACCAGAAGGAAATACTCCAGCAGGAAAAAAAACTGTTTCTGCAGTCAAATTTGTTGGATATATTCTTGTTGGGGTGGTATCAGCAGTAGTCATCGTGCTAATGGTGACATTTTGTTTATCCAAGTACAAAGAAAGGAAGTCGAGAGATGACATGTATACAAAAAGCGAGTTAGGAAGGTTGCCTCAAAAGCTTGGAGAACCTAAAATCAAGGAAGTTTCAGACATCAAGGAACCCCTTGTCAAACTCAAGAATAATGTTGGGAAAGGTTATCATTGTTCTCTTGGCAAACAGATGAATTCCAGTTCATTCCTTTTATTTTTGCTGGTTTACTAAATTGATCTTTTTGGTAGTGACAGCTTCAAATGTTATTTCTCATGCAAGGGAGGAACAGAAGTTGAATTTGCCAACAGCAGGTGAACGATGTTAAACCTAACAAAATGCACATGCCTTTTTTGATTCACTGTTTTCCAAGTTTGAATATGGTAAAGCTTGTAACATTGGCATGGCAGGCCTTCTTCCACTTGATTTTGACATTGAAAATTTCTTTGCAGCAGATTCAGATGCAATTTATAGTGCAAGGGAAGAGTGGAAGTCAGATTTATCAACAGCCGGTAAATGACTTGAAACTAAATAGCATGCAGAAGCACCATTTTACTGCATTGTGAGTTTGAGTATATGAAAGTTAACATGAACATATACATGGCAGCTGCTCCTTGGGCGGTTACAACGAAACAAAAAGAGCATGTGATTGATATGGAAAAAACAGATAATTTTGTGGACGAACCACTGCACCCTCCACAGTTTGCTGCGCTGCGTACTGAAAAAGTAGTTGTCAATCCCAGTGTCTGTACTAAAAAGGGAAGAGTACCTTTAGTTGGCAAGTTGGATTTAACAACTACCGTCAAGTCCTTCCCTCTTGCATCCCTTCAACAATATACTAATAGTTTCAGTGAAGAAAATTTGATAAGAGATAGCAGGTTTGGTAAGGTGTATCTGGCAGAGGTTCCAGATGGAGAGGTAGAAAATTGTTTAGCAAACTATCTACTAGTTACATTAGCAAGATTTCGTTGATGGTGCCATTGTCACTTCTGAACTTGTGAAAATTTCCTTGCTAGCAGCTATTGGAAGTTTTGAAGATTGATGCTGTTAATTCAAGAATACCAGTGGATGGCTTTCTAGAGCTAGTTGTGAACATTTCTGAACTGACGCATCCTAACATACTTGGGCTTGTTGGATACTGTGCGGAGTTTGATCAGCGACTACTTGTATATGAGCACTGTAGCAAGATGACTCTGCATGATGAACTTCATTATGTAGATGACTCAAGCAAGCCATTGTCATGGAATGCTCGCCTCCAAGTTGCTGTGGGGGCAGCAAAGGCATTGCAGTAAGCAGATTATAACTGTTGTAACTTTTCAGCTCAATTTTGTGCCGTGATTCTATTGATTTCTGAAAGTGTTGCAGTAAGCAGATTATATATTTTTTGTTTGTAGATATCTTCATGATGGCTGTCAACCTCCAATTGTACATCAGAATTTTGAACCATCTATTGTTCTTCTCAACAGCACTTTAGTTGTGCATATATCTGAATGCGGCCTTACAGTACTATCATCAAAACCAGTATCTCAGGTACAATAATGTTAATGAAAATATTTTGGCGTCAGCATTTCTGAAGATGTTAAGGATGTTCAGAACTTTGTGCATTGCTATTTATATATCTGTCCTTATTTCTGGCATATCTATCATGCCCTATATCAGTTTCTCCAAAGGCTGACATTTTTAGAAAATGTAGATTTGCTCATGTTTATTGTTGGGGATAAAACGGAAGCATTCCACCCATTGAATTATCTTAAATTGTTAATCATTGTTTGTTTGCATTTCTGTAAACATTATGCAGAATACACTATCTTAGTAGTTTGAAAGTTGTCTATTAATTTAGGCTACACGTAAATGGACGACCACAAAACTATACCCTATAACAAATGTAAAATGTCCCAACCTAATACATGAATGTTACATTGGTGCTTTTCAGCTTGCTGCTACTTTTTGGTTTCCTCTTCCTTTACTTTCCTTAGTGTGCTATTTTCCTCCATGGCTTTTCATCATTTATACTCTCTTCTATTTGGAACAGAAATGCCAAAGACTCAGGTATATGCTTATGTAAATACAAACTACATCATTTCCAGTGAATAGAAAAGGATTTGCAAAATAAGTTTGTAATATAAAAACAATGAATTTAAAAATACACATGGTTTCTGTAATGAATTTAAAAATACACATGGTTTCTATGATTTTCATACAATGAAATCCACTAGTATGTTAGATGCTAGTTCGCACCTATCTAGGGCTAGAAGTGAGTTTGGTCCATGAATGTTCTGAAGAGAAATCCACTTATCTTACTTGTATCTTGTATGTCAATTGACATTGCTAACTTGTGAAGATGTACATGTTTTCATCTGCTTAGGAAATGTTAGTGTTTCCTATACACATAATGTCATGTTTAGACATAGTTATTCAATGACATGGGCCATGTGGTTGCATACTTGCATCGTATAATTAATTGGAATTTGGGTCAGGGAATTTCATATAAGGTTGCTAGTTTATTTGAGTGATTGTTAATATTTCTTGATTCATATATGTACTCTTCTGGATGTCAGTTGTCTGGCCGTATGCACGCCTTATTTCATTATGAAGCCCCTGAAGTGCATGAATCTGGATCATTAAGTGATCGAAGTGATGTTTACAGCTTTGGGGTTGTCATGTTGGAACTTCTTACGGGACGCAAACCTTATGACAGGTAGCATTTCAAAAGGACAATATCCCAGCCCCTCTTGCACTAACCAAGCAAGCTCGTTTTGCTTGAAGATTCCAACCTACTGGTATCAATAACCTTGTTCATGGAAACCGAACTGCAGTTCACGTCCACGTACTGAGCAACACCTGGTGCGGTGGGCCACTTCTCAGCTGTATGATATTGATGCTATATCAAAGATGGTAGATCCTTCTATTCGAGGCCAATGTTCCGAAAAAGCTTTGTCACGTTTTGCTGACATTATCAGCCGCTGTATTCAGGTACGATATTTCTACCATCCGATATCATCAACATGAAGATATCAGACCAGTTCGTCTGACCTGATTCTTCTTTATGCAGCATGAGCCAGAATTTAGGCCACCAATGTCTGAAGTAGTCCAAGATTTAACTCGTATGGTAAGTGATGCAACAAAGGCTTCCATATAGGCGCTTCCTCTCAAGGAAAACACGAAACTCTCGATTAGCTCATTGCTGAAAATTCGAAGCTGTCTAGTCATATTGCCTGCTTGCAAAGATGGCGTTGATCATTTCTTGCAAAGATGCAGTCGACCAGTCGTGGGCAGATCAAGGGAAGTTCAGGCTGCGAACTTGCGAAGTGGTTATGTGCAGATTCCTGCATTTATCCCTGATAAATCATTAGCCAACAATGCTGCTCTGTGAATCTTTGTCTGTAATTCTGTAGCATGTAGTACTGTGCTATCGACACTTCTAAGTGCCTGGTTCCAGATCACTTGACGTGATCTGCGTAGTTTTTTTTCTAGACCATTTGCAAATTGCAAATATAATCAGAAGAAAAACTGGTATGTCGCTTGTCTTGGGCAAATATATTAGAGATGCTACATTTCTAGCAAATCTGTCTTTTCCTCACCAGTTTGTTTACTCCATGCATTTTAGTCGGGCTATGGTAATATCTTTATTAATAATGCTTTATTTAGGTATCTTAATATTTGAAAAAAATCGGATGATGTTTTAACACTCAATAAAAAGTGTTTTATCGCATTGTTAGAAAATTTTTAAATAGATGTAACATTCGATGATACTATTTACAATATTATTGTTATGTCTCAGCGGTTGAAACTCTGTTTGATATGTGAGTAAAATATTATAACTTAGATTTAAAACCCTAATACTAGTTTGGTCATATCTTATGTATATGCGTTGCGTATCACATCTGCTTAGTTAGCCTGAGTTCTTTGCCCAACGCTTAGTTAGCCTGAGTTCTTTGCCCAACAAAAAGTTGCGTGGATTTTTTGGGTCTGATTGGATATTTTTTATGCGGATCATACATAAAGACATTCGTATAAACTAGCAACTAAACCTAATAATTTAAGAACTGAACCTAGTTTGAGAGTAAGTTTTATACCGATGTACTTAGCTAAGGCTAAAAAAATAAAAAAAAACAGCAAAAATCTCCAAAATTAATTTTAAAATCAGGTTCTAAAATTTAAATTTATTTACCGATTATAAGTTGTATCTCAATCAGAGCCCCTCTACTTATTAGGGTCCAAAAAGCTGTCAGATTTTCCTTGACAGGCACATTATCTTTTAAAAAGCAGAAATGTATACACAAAATTAAACATGAGAACTCCATAAAATTTCAATCCTCTTCCGAATCCATCGCGTCGTACACTCGTACATTTGTACTCGTGTTAAGTACTACGCCTACTTCCGTATCGGTGAAAGGTAAAAAACGTGCGAAGTGTGCGAAAGCGCCACGTGGGCCCGGACAACCGCACGTTCCCCGTCCGAGATTAGCAATAACACAGAATAGAATCCGTCCAAATCCAAAAAACCACGCGAGCCAAAAAAAAAAACAGCCGGCGAAAGAAGAAACCGCCCGGGCAGAGGAACCACGACGACTCCACCTATCGTCGTCGCGATCGCAAAACCTAGACCAGAAGCGGCCAAGGGAGAGAGAGGGCATCCGATGGTGGTGGCGGTGGTGGGGGGAGGGGTGAAGAAGGAGGAGGAGGAGGAGGCTGGCTGCAGCCGCGGCGGCGGCAGCGTGGGGTGGGGGACGTGGGAGGAACTGGTGCTGGGCAGCGCCGTCCTCCGCCACGGGGGCGACGCGCGGGGCGTCGAGTGGGGCGCCGTCGCCGCCGAGCTCCGGTCCCGCTCGCCGTGCGCCTTCTCGCCCGAGGTCCGCATTTCCCCCCCTTCAAACCCTAGCGTAGCAGTGCTTACGAGTCATGCCCTGTAATGTTGCTAGGATATGTATTAGGGCATGGATTTTGGGGTGTTGGATTAAGTATTATCGTCGGGAGACATTGGTATATGAACATTAAATGATGTCAGGTTGTGTTTCCAGATATGCTGAGCATCGATGGCCGCCTTGCTTGGATGGGAAGGTGCTTTACATTTAAAAAATGAAGCAGATGTAAAGGAATAATGCCATAATTTTGACTTGAAACAATGGAATCAAATTAAAATGTAATCATAGAGTCATTGGACTTACAATTATAGCAGTACAACACCTGTTGCATATCTTGTTCTTGCTTTTGTAATACATCCGTGACATGCGTGAAGCTAATTGATGGCATATAGTTGTTAGCTTACAATAGTTTGGGTATGTGACTATGTGAGAGCAGTGAGCCTATTGTCAGAAACATTTCGGACACTAGCACAATCGGTTTACCGATCAAATTGTTTATAGTTTCCAGAAAGGAGCAATGAATTTTAGCTGCCTGCTTGTATGATGCCTGCTGGAAGTTGTAGGTAGACCGTAGACATTGCCTAAATACCTACTTGTTATTAGAGTTCCATAATCCTTACCAATTTTGGGCTCACCCATTGTTCTTGTTGGCAGGAATGTGAAGCAAAATTTGCCGAGATAAAAGCACGCTACTCTGCATGCAAGTAAGTGCTGCTTCGTTCATTTGATGTTTGTACTAGCTTGTTCACATGAATCCAGTAGTACGTGATTCTAACCTTGAATTGTGGAGAGATGATTTTTTTCGACCTGCACTGGTCTCCTGTCTTGCCTATGTTTTTTTCATGCAAGAGCTGGATTAACATTGAAATTCCGAGCACACAGTATACAACATTTGTGTATCTCATAGCAATAAAAGCTATATGACTCTTTGCCATCCCTCCCTCCATACCTTATGTTATTTCCCCCTTTTCAGTTGGTCTATGAATTCTGTATCGATAATTAGATTTGCAGGAGCAAAGTTTGTCCTACTCTCCGATGCAGTTGTCTTATTAGGACAAGTTTGGGTGGTATTTAGACTTTAGACATTGTTGTGAGAGAGCATGAGCATCTGGTGACTGGTGGGTCTGGGTGGAGTTAAGTATACTAAATTGTGATTATGTCGGGCTAGCTTTGGGATCATCAGTACAGAATTCGAAGAAAGAAGCAACAAGCCTATAAGCTACCTAAAGAACTAGTTGCAACTTGCAGTCATCAAAAAATCTTTTGATAAGTTGTGCTGAGTTTAAGTTACTTTTCCAGTTATGTTTCGCATGTGTAGCTTTTACCTAATGCCAATATATGCAGGACATTTCAAACTGCTATGGCCTAGTGCACATTTTTTTGGTTCTGCTGTAAAACAACTCTCCCATCAATAGAGCATATCATGGATATTGAAATTCTACTTGCTTCCTTACAGTGCTTGGTTTGATGAGCTCCGCAAGCAGAGACTTGCTAAATTAAGAAGTGATCTGAAGAAGTCCGAAAAATTTATTGGGTTAGTGTTGATGTTATTACCTTTCATTATATTTCTTGTTATTGATCTTCTTTTTAGCATATGCAATTTCCTAACAATTTAGTTTCAGTATAAGGCATATCATTAATATATTTTAGTATTAATGGTCATCATCTTGGGGCCAAGTGAAACTTATCTCAAACAATGGTTATGCCATTTGGGTGGAATCTTCTCTACATTTCAATAATATGAATTCTGGCCTTCCTTTTTCCTGTTCCAGATCCTTGCAGTCAATGATCAAAAGCCTCAGCAATAGCAAACATGATGATGGCAACTCTGAATGTCACACTAGTCGTACTGAATCATGTTCACATAATGAAAATATAGCTGATACCAATTCCTCAAGCAAAGAATTGTCAAAAGACAGATCGCCTGCTGCTAGTTTCACAGAGGAAGCAAGCAAAAGTCAGAAATCTCAAAAAGAGCAGCGCTGCGATACTGATTTAATTCAAGTGAACAATACTTCATCAGAGGCATTGTTAAAGTCCCTTGTTGAAAAAAATATATGTACCAAAGATGGTTTGCTCTGGGGCTCTAGAAAGAAAAGGGGCTTGAGGGATCGGAGGATTCTTATGATGGCTAATGATAGTTGCAGAGTTGGTAAGAATACATCTACACCATGCATACGGAGGAATGGTTCCTCTGAAGGCTGTGCAAAGAAGGGCTTGACAGCTCAAAATGCAGAATCTGGTGTGTTTGTGGGTGAGAGAGCAAAACCAAACTTAGCAGAGATTTTGAAAACTATATCCACTCAAAGTGATGGTTATATGTTGCAACGTCAACTTGATATTCAGGTATGATGGAACATGGATCATGGATCTAGTGAATTCAGTCCACATTTTTACCATCAGTGCTGCAGTAGGTGGTCTAAACTATTAGTCTTTTTTTAGTAAATTGTGTCATGGGTACAAGAACTTGGCAAGTGGGTGCAATTTAGTACAACTTCTTGAAAATTGAGCTAACTGGTGCGACAACTTAGTAGATGGCGCACTTTTTTATCAAAAGAGGTTCCACAAAGAATATTTTTGTCATGTCAGAGATCCAGCTGAGCAAATGGCACACCTTGTGATGTCAGAATATCTGATCTGAAATATTGATAATTTTAATTGGAACATGAAAGCAATTTACTAGATAAGGTGGAGTACCAGTTAGCTGTTGGAAATCTATTAAATCAATGGAATGAAAGTGTAGTCAATTCTAATTATAACGAAATGGTGGTGGTGCCCAGTCCTTCAAATGAATACATTTGAGATATATAGGAGTATAGGACATGACAATTTTTTAATCAGGTTGATTGATATATATGCTCACTGATGCATCATCCACATATTCATATAATCTGCTATCTATGTAAAATATGGATTATGCAAGAGCCACCGTGGCCTCACACTTTGTTTGTCACTCGCCCTTCATCTACAGCGGAAGAGGGCTAGATACAAGAAGATGATTCGCCGGCATATAGACTTCCGTATTCTTCATTCAAAGATCAAGAGTGGTGCAATCTCTTCTACCAAGGAACTTCTAAGAGACATTCTCCTGTTTGTGAATAATGTCCTTGCCTTCTATGCAAAGGCTACATTGGAGCACATGGCTGCAGTTGAACTTCGAAATCTTGCATTCAAAACAGTGCAACAGAGCTCAAGCCTGCCCTCTAAGAGTTTTGGAGTAACAGGGACACCTAGTGCCCCTTCAGTGAAGAAGAACACTCGACCCGTGCAGCCTGGAGGTCATGGGCCTCGTGATGCCAAGAGAAGCAAAGTTTCTTCAAGGTTGACCGCAAGTACTGTCAAGCAGGAGGTCAAGGAGTCGCGTGGCGATTCGTCTGTGACAACTAAAGTAAAAACTATCCAGAGAGGTACTCCGGCCAAGAAGAGAGGTGTCGGGCGGCCTCCGAAGAATGGACAGAAGCGTGCTGCTGCACAGCAAGACAGTCCTAACAAAGGCAAGAAGAGGAGCCAACGCTGAACTTTGGGCTCAATTCGCAGAATAGGCAAAACGGTGTACAGCTTATAGCCAGATGAGATCATAGAGTTGTCTCTCTCAGTGTTTACTTGTTTACCTGGCAAAGACTAGGTCGGAAATTAGAATGTGTAGCAGGGAGTAGTATTTCCTATTGTTTTATAAGAACAGATAGAAAGGAACTCTCATTTTACTAAAGAGGCAGGAAGCCAGGAACTCTCAACTTAGTATAAATATATGTCTTACTACGTCCAATGCTGATAGTTTCTTGATCAAATGCATCTATTGCAAAAAATTTGCCAGCAATTTTTTGAACTTCTATGCTGTGCTCTTATATGTATAACACAGTGTAGTTTGCCATGGGCTCACGCATTCATGGCAAAAATTTGTTGCACAGGAACATGATCTCCACCTGGTAGGCTCCACCATCTTATGGAATACTCCCTCCATTCTGTATTAACTTTCATAAGTGAAACGACCAATTTTATAAATAATATATCAACAACTATAACATTAATTTAATTTCGTTAAATCCCTGATAAAATATATATTAATAGTATATTTATTTAATAAATTAAATGTTAAAAAATTATGGGCCGCTGGCCCAGCAGCCCAGAAGGCCGAGCGCCGCAAGCCCGAGGAGGAAAACCCGGTCGCCAGCGGCCAGCCCAAAGAAGAAAAAGGCCGCCGAGACGACGGCGCAGATGCCAGCTGCTCACCCTTGTTCGCCTCGAATTTTTTGTTTTAATAATATATTTTTTATTCAAAATTTTAAATCTGACATGCGGATTTTAGAAATTACAAAAATAGCCTTCTGTCAGGTTATGGTCTGTCGATCTAGGGCAGATCGGTCTAGATCGGTAGACATCTAGGCCAATCTACCCTAGATCAGCATACCATATGCTGATCTAGACCGATCGGTTTAGATCGACGGGCGCTAGGCTTTATCTGCCCTAGATCGACAGTTTATTGGCCGACAGAAGTCTGTGTGTCTGTCGATCCAGGCTGATCTATTTATCGGCAGATCGTAGCCCGACAGAAGGCTATTTTTGTAATTTCTGAAATCCGTATACTAGGTTTAAAATTTTGAATAAAAATGTATTATTAATAAAAAAAAAAGTCTGCTCGCCTCCCCGCGCCGCGCGACGCGAGCGAGGCGT
>KE373201.1:101456-130870 GCA_000418225.1 Zizania latifolia
TGCAAATAGAAATATGCTTAGGCCCAAATTTGTTCATACTGTTTAGCATCGTTTTTAACTAACCAATGAGCACACGAGGAGGCCTGCAGCAGAGGCGAATGGCAATGATGAAGGGCTCAAATCGAAGATCCAAGGCCTATTTTGGTGGGCATAATTTCAGCCGCCATCATCCCTAGCGACCCAAGGAAGGCCTAAAAGTTGCCTAGAGGGGGTGAATAGGCAATCTGAAAATTCTCAAAGAAAATAATCAGTTTAAACTTCTATGGCCCGAACTATCTAGGCTTAGTCGGATACTCCAGCAACCAGATAAAAACTAAATTATCCGAGGTCCAGATTATCCGGGTATATCCGAATGATCTAGGCACTTCAGATCAACAAAAATAAGATCTGCGAAAATAAACTTAGCCAATGAACTTTGATTGCAAGTATTCAATGTAAGACCTTTGATCGGCGGCACTAGGGCGGTGGCTAGGGGGTCGAACCGAAAGCTGGGAGCATGGGGGTCCTATTTATAGTGGTGGCCAGAGAGATGGAGGTCGGTACGGTGCCGGCGATGGCGGGGCGACGGTTAGGGTTCCGGCGGGCGGCACAAAGGCGGATGCAGCGATAGGCCGGGCTCTAATCCTTGGGGGAAAAGGCTAGGCTCGAATTCAACCCACGACAATGGCGAAGGTGGATTTTGCAGCGACGACGCAGAGGCGAAGCGACGCGGGCGCGTCGAGAGGAGGGAAACGAGCCTGACATGCGGGCCCGCATGTCAGCGGCTAAGCGAGGGGCACGCGCGACTAGGCCTACGAGTGGAGATGGGCTGGCGGGGCGCGGGAGCTGGGCCGGAGGTGGGGCATGGTCGAGAGGGCAGCCCAAGGCCGGCCCAAGAGGGAGGCGACAGGTTTTAAAATTAAAAACTTATTTTTAATTTCTTTTTCTTTTAGAAATAGCTCTAAAAATTCAGAAAAATATATTTTTGACTCAGAAAAATTCTAGAAAAATTCTTAAAAAATTCCTTACATTTTTAGAGACTTTTGTAAAAAAAATAGTAACATTTTATTTGCAAAATTTTCTTCCTCAAATTTTAATACTCAAAAATCATTTCTTTTTCTTTAGGAAAAAATTTAATTTTATTTTCTTTTACTGAAAATTCTTTTTCCTTTTATTTTATTCACAGCTTTTGTATTTTGAAAATTTCAGGCTGTGACAAGAAAACTCAGCACTCGAGAAAACATAGCCCTCAAGAGAATTCAGCTCTCGAGAGATTTCAGCAACCGAGAATTTTAACCTCGGGATTTTGGATCACTCGGGTTTTTGATGTTCGAGCCGGATCATGTACTTAAATTGTTTATTCAATAAATACATAATGTTTATGATTGATTGGAATGTTTGAGTTAGGTTGAAAAGAATTGATTGGACTGATTGAGTCAAGTTGGAAAGAACTTGTTCTCGGGAAATGGGTTTCTTGGTTTGTTCATGTGCAGGCATTGCTTAAAGGCGAGTCATGGTTGATGACGGGATCGGAGCTAGGCTCGGGGAGGAGCTGAGGTTCAGAACGATTGAGGATATCATGTAAGACGCTCAGGCTAGAGGATGTGGCACGTGAAGATGAGGTTTTTATATGGCGTACGAGGGATACATGCGAATATGGAAAGGATGCGATGTTTCTATATGGCATACGCGGGATATGTGCAGATATGGAAAGGAGACAAATTCGAAAAGAGTTAGGATTTGAAGGATTCATAAGAGATATAGATTCCTAGTTATATTAGGATTCTAAAAGTTGTTAATTTTATGGCTCATAGTGACAGCCATGGGGGATTATAAAAAGACTAGAGGGAGAGCAAAATAGATGTACAATGTACAAGGATCAAGAGAAAAATTAGGGTTCAGCCTTTTACTCACTATCTAGGGCTTTGTTCTTGATTTGGTGAGAAGTGCTTTGGATGCATCTTGTAAACACTCTTATACAATAAAGATTCATCTTTAAACATCAAGGAGTGTGGTATCATGTTCTTTCTCTTAATATTCATCGGTTTGCATCGTTTTGGTTTATTCTATGATTTCACTTTACTTGTGATTTAATTCAAATTGATTTATCCAAAACCTTGCTAGGACATTAAGAAAGAGATCTACAAAGTTTCATTGGTTAATTCCTCGTATGTTAGAAGTAATTAATGTTTTAATTTTTGGAACGGAACTGTTCTGTTTTTACACTACAGCAACTCTTTAGGATCATAACTTTTGATTGGGTACTCGGATTTGAGTGAAATTATATGGAAAAGTTTCGTATTGAAGTCTAGTTTATTGTGTTAAAATTTCAGATCAATCCGAGTTACGGTTTTAAAGTTATGCTTGTTTTACCGTACCTTGGTCAGGCTATTTTCAGTTAATTTTAGTCTGGTCAAAGATTTTGCTGATTGGTCAGGAATTAGCTTTTTGATTTTGTTTTTGGCATCAGTTTTGGGTACTACAACCATTCACCCCTCCTCTGGTTGTCGTGGTTAGTGTATTTTGATCTTATAGAGTATGAACCAAATATCTCAAGATTCTTTTAATAACAACTAAATGACATTCTTTTAGTGCAGTTTAAAATCTTGTGCACATACAAACACTAAGTATTATATCAGGCCTTGATACACAAAAATGCAAAAAGGAACCAATCATGGAACGGTATACCTTTTGGTCGACGTCGGTTCCTTATTGATTTAGATCAATATGCCCGTTGATTTGCATGGGGGTCTTGATGGGTTTAGCATTCTCCATGTCAAACTTCTTCAACATGTCTTTAATGTACTTCGTTTGACTAATGAAGGTTCCTTCTTTGAGTTGCTTGATTTTAAATCCTAGAAAGAACTTTGATATTTCAAACCTTTTGGTCACGATCCTACTAAATTTCTCACAAAAATCATTATTAGTAGAACCAAATATAATATCATTGACATATATTTGGCAAACAAAGAAATCATTATTGAAATGCTTAGTAAAAATAGTAGGATCGACTTTGCCTATTTCAAAGCCCTTTTTAAGAAGAAAATCCCTAAGGTATTTATACTATGCTCTAGATGCTTGCTTAAGCTCATAGAGCGTCTTTTGGAGTTTAAATACGTGATTTGGATATTTAGGATCTTTAAAGCTTGGTGGTTGCTCCACATATACCAATTCGGAAATTGGTCTATTTAAGAAGGTATTTTCCATGTCTATTTAACGAAGCTTGAAATCATGGTAAGTAGCAAAGGCTAATAATATTTAAATAGGCTCTAGCCTAACAATAGGTGCATAAGGCTCACCAAAATCCAAACCTTCGATTTATGTGAAGCCTTGAGCCACTAATCTTGCTTTGTTCCTTACAACCACGCCGTGCTCATCTTGCTTGTTGCGGAAGACCTATTTAGTGTCAATTATATTTTGCTTCGGTCTTTCCACCAATGTACATACTTTATTTTTTTGAAGTTGTTGAGCTCTTCTTGCATGGCCATCACCTAATCTACATCTTCAAGAGCTTCTTCTATCTTTACAGGTTCCAAAGAGGACACAAAAGAGTAACATTCATAAAAATTTGCTAAACAAGAACGAGTAGTTACTCCCCTTCAAAGATCTCTAAGTATATTATCCAAGGGATGGTCTCTTTGGATATCTTGATAAATTCTTTGATGTTGTACAGGATGTTAAACAACTTCTTTTTGAATGTCCTATTACTTGTCCAACATCTCTTGCTCTTGAATCTCTTCTGTTTGACTTTATTCAACTTGAGGTTGTAGTTGATTCATATGTTCTTGTTCTCTTGGCCTTATATCCCTAATTGGTATGTTCTTGATTACTTCACATGTAGGTTTTTCTTCACCTACATCACTTGGATCAACTTACTCTACTTGAGAGCCATTAGTTCCATCAAATGTCATATCTCTAGTGACTTTAACAATATCTGAGGTTTTATTGAAAACACGATAGACATGCGTATTTTACTCGTAACCAACCAAGAAACATTCATCTAACTTAGAGGCAAATTTAGAGCTTCTTGGTCGCTTACTCAAGATAAAGCATTTACTTCCAAAAACTCTAAAGTATGAAACATTTGGTTTGTTACTAGTTAGAAGTTTATACGCCGTCTTTTTGAGTATTTTGTGAACATAAAGATGGTTGATTGCATGACACGTAGTGTTAATTGCTTCTACATAAAATACGTCTGAAGTCTTGTACTCATTAAGCATAGTTCTTGCTGCCTCCACTAATATTCGATTCTTCTGTTCCACCACTCTATTTTGAGGTGGATCATATGAAGCGAAGAACTCGTGCTTGATGCTTTCTTAATCAAGAAAGTCTTCAACTTGAGTGTTTTTGCACTCACTCCTATTATCACTTCTCACTTTCTTGATCTTGACTTCATACTCATTTTGGACTCTTCTTGCAAAACTTTTAAACACACTTTGCCTCTCACTCTTATCATGCAAAAAGAACACCCAAGTAAAATGAGAATAATCATCAATAATAACTAAACCATATTTATTACCGCCAATGCTCAAGTAGTCCACTAATCAAAGAGATTCATATACAGAAGCTTCAGTGGTCTCCTTGTCGTCATAATGTTCTTATCGGCTTGACAAGCACTACACAATATGTCTTTCTCAAACACAACATTTGTTAGTCCTAAGATGTGTTTCCCTTTAAGAAGCTTTGATAAATTCCTCATCCTAACATGAGCTAGTCGGCGATGCCATAACTAACACATGTTAGTTTTAGCCACCAAATAAGTCTTAGGTTTAACTTTATCTAGTGCAAAGTCGACTAAATAAAGTTTTTCCTTCAACCTACCCATAAAGGATACAGAATTATCACTTCTCAAAATGGTCACACCCTCATTAGTAAAAAGACAGTTATAGACAATTTCACATAATTGAGAAATTAAAAGTAATTATAACTTAACGATTTAACTAACAAGACATTTGAAATTGAATAATCATTTTAGATAGCAATTTTACCTACATCCATTATCTCTCATTTTCCATTGTCACCAAATACAATGGATTCATGATTACCTTAATTTAGCTCAAAAGAAGTAAACATTCTTTTCTCTTTGGTCATATGGTTGATGCATTCACTGTCCATTATCTAACTTGGTCCACAGGAGAAATATTCCTACAAAAGATATTAGTTCTTTATTTTAGGTATCCAAATCTTTTTGGGTCCTTCAATGTTAGTTACAAGAGCTTTAGGAATCCAAATACATTTTATGGGTTTTTTATTTTTATTTCTAACAAATTGAGTAACTACTTTACCACGGTGATTTCTCTTAATAAGATATGAAGCATAAAAAGTTGCTTGAGAGGCATGGGACTTGTTGTTAGTCTTCTTTGAACTTTGGCCTTCCTTCACAAATTTTATGACCTCCTTACCCTTATACCTCCTTCTAACATTGACCTTGCTTTCATTTGGATGAAACCCAAGTCCACGATTCTCAATATTGCTTTGAGTGTTGAGGGTCTTGAATAAGGCGTCCTTTGATTTGTAAGCCTTCATGCACCCATAACTTATCAAGGTGCCAAGCCTCCCATTTTCTATCCTTAGAACCTCTATTTCTTTCATGTTAGTCTCATAAGTAGTAATATAAAGATTATAACATTTAGAACAGTCATTGCTTGTGGAAACAATAGAAGGAATAGAAACAGGTTAAGACATTAGAGACTTAATCCTCTCTTCAAGGCTCTTATTATTCTCATCAAGAACAATAAGCTCACTCTTAAGAGTTTTGAGTGTTTCCTCTAATTCCTATTTAGCCTCATTGACTAAGCAAGAAGCAGCTCAAGTTCAACATTCATTTCCTTCTCATTAATGAGTAGAACTTCTTATTTTTCAAGAGTTATTTCTTGTGCCTCTATTATTTTCATAAGTTCTTTAAACTTAGATAAAACTTACTTACTCATATTTTTATATATGTCATTATCAATTTTAGATTCATCATCACTAGAATCACTATGTTCATCCTTATCTACAACTTTAGACATAATTGTTACCTTCTTGCTTTTCGTCATGAAGCACTTGGAGGAGATAATCTCTTCGTCGCTTGACTCTCTAAAGAGTGAAGGCTTTGGTGACATGATGTTGGCGATATCAACAGTGGCTACTCCCTTCTTACTAAAATCAGAGTCCGATTCTAACTTAGAGTCGGAGTCGGAGTCGGAGTTTCATTCTTCACCAATGTGAGCATGACCACTTGTCTTCTCCTTCTTGTACTTGTGCTTCTCTTTGCTTTCTTGTTCCTTCTTTTTGGGAGAATCGGCTATGAAGTGATCAAGATCACCACACTCATAGCAACCCTTCTTTGACTTGTCATTTTTTCTTGTATTTATCAAATCTGTCTTCTTCATGAACTTTTTGAATTTCTTAACAAATAATATAAGCTCTTCATCATCACTTGACTCTTCTTTCTTCTTTGCCTTGAGAGCCACATCCATGATCTTGTTGTTTTGAAGCTTGGCAAGGTCTTTGACTTTCTTGGCTTCTTCTTCTATTAGCTCATGTGCTATAATTCTTTCTAGTACATCACTTATAGTCATTTTCTTGAATTCTGTGCGCTCTCGGATCAATGTCACCAAGTTAGGGTTCCTTGGCGCTATTGCACGGAGCAACCTCTTTACCACCACATGATCGGTCATCTCTTTACTTCCAAGTCCTTTTATCTTGTTCACCAAGACCATGAGACGGTCATACATTTTTTGACGGGTTTCATCATCTTCCATAACGAATCTTCCAAGCTTTCCTTCAAGAAGCTCATGAATCTTCGATCCCTTACTGAAGATAACCTTTATGGGCAACTTGCAAAGTTTTCCATAATTCTTTAGCTTTCTCAAGTCCATCAACTTTGTTGAATTCTTCGGGACTCAATGCGGCAAGTAGAACACTAGCCGCTTGAGCGTTGCGATGAATTGTTTGTTCTTCATCGACAGTTAGTGGTCTATCATACACATCTACACTTGTGCACAAAATCTTTTAAATATTTAGATGCATAGAGATTATATGCAATTTTATTTTATGTCTCCATGCCACATAGTGTGTACCATCAAAGTAAGGTGCACGACCAGTTGACACAGAAAGATAGTTATTACTAGAATTTAATTTTGAGTATTTAAAAGGATACACAGCTCCTTTCTTCCCTCCAACACTGTTATTTTCGGTGCCAGTGGAATTTGATTCTTCCGACATCTTTTCTCTTGAAGCAGTTAAGCCTTCGAGAAGAGCATGCTCTGATACCAATTGAAAGTTGCCTAGAGAGAGGGTGAATAGGCAATCTGAAAATTCTCAAAGAAAATAATCAGTTTAAACTTCTAGGGCCCAAACTATCTAGGCTTAGTCGGATACTCTAGGAACCGGTTGAAAACTAAATTATCTGAGGTCCAGATTATCCTGGTATATCTGGATGATCCAGGCACTTCATATCAACAAAAATAAGATCTATGGAAATAAACCTAGCCAATGAACTTTGATTGCAAGTATTCAATGTAAGACCTTTGCTAGTCAACAAATATGACAATAAATAAATGATGACTAGCAGGAACAAATATAAACACAATAATTCTTACCGGAGTTCGGATCCCATGATCTTACGTCTCTGTTAAGAAAACCCCAAAGGGCCATGTCTCTTTCAACCCTCTTCCTCACCAAGTGCCCACCGAGGTTGGCCTTAGTGTTCACTCTTTATCTCTTTGAAGCTGAGAAGAGGCCTTGTACAAACTTGTCCGGTCACCCACAATCCCTTGGGTGCTCATGGATCGACGCCTAGTCGTCTAGGAGGGATTACCTCCAAGAGTAATAGATCCGTTGACCTTTGCGTGATCCAAAACCGTGTGCTCAAGATTTCTCACAAGAACCAATGTGCACACCAACACCAAAACTTCCATGAGAATGAATCAAGACGAACTCAAGAAGTTTAGTGAAGAACTCTCAACTCGAATCTCAATGATCCGCACAAGATCTAGCACAAGAATGAGAGAGAGTGTGTAAAAGGTATGGCTGCTAGGGTTTTGGAAAAACTTGCCCTGATTATGGGAGAGGGATATATTTATACCCCTTTCTCAAAATTGGCCGTTAAAAATAAAAATCACGCACTGTTCATCTGGATGATCTGGACTGAATCGGATGTTCCAGACTCAAAAATAAAAGAAATAGAACGATTGTTTTGGATAGTTTGGCTTTGACCAGATATTCCAGGCCTCAAATAAATTTAAACGGAAAGGAATTTTTGGACCATCCAGCATTGACCAGATCTTCCAGGCCACAGAATAAAATCTAACACATAGCGATTTTCGGATCATCCGACCATTGTCCGGATGTTCTGACTCACTAAAATAAATTCAGTAGAACGAAATTTTTGGATCATCCAAATTATCCGAATAAATCCAGATGTTCCGGGCTTTAGAGAAAATCCAAACGGAACGATGTTTTTGGATTATCCGGCTTGACCCAGACACTCCGACGTGCAAAATAAATCAAAACAGAACCAAATTTTTGGATACTCTGGACTGATCCGGATTATCCAGCTTTGCTGGAAAATCCAAATTCAACTTAAAATAATTCCAAAAAACTTTCTAAAAAGATTTTTCTTTGAGCACTAAGTTTTGGAACACTATTCAATGCATCCATCTTGATAGTACGGCATACCTAGACTCAATTTCTTATAAAAAGTAAACATTTCGCACCATTGAGTCTATATTGCACTAAAAGGAGCGTTTTCTCTAAACTTGATTGAATTTAAGTGACGCTTTGGTTTTTGATATCTGCATTCATCTTAGCAACAAAATTAATAGCATTTGATCACAATTATCACTAATACACCAAAACAAATTAGGGGCCTAGGTGCATCAAGATGCACTTTCAAGGCCGAACTAGGTCTTTATCATATCATCGATAACGACCCAAATCTAGGTAGTTTGGATCGCTACATTGGTAGAGCCCCAAATTTAGTTTGGTCAAAATGGAGCGTCATACTCCTCCTACTTGGTAGTCGATCCAAATTTTGGTGTGTAGAATCTTGGTCACTATAATCGATAGTGATGGATGTTTTGTGGGCCAAAACGGGTCAGGCTAGTTGTTTGTGCGGTGACTAGACTTTATCGCGTCAGTATTTCTAAAAAATACCTTTATGATATTAGATTTTTTTTAACTTATTTTTTAGTTTATAGAACACCCTCCCTTTAAAAAATCAAAAAAGTCTCCCGTGCGCCCTCATGGGCGCAGCTTTTAACAAATCATTCTTTAAGAGGACGGTTTTTACAACGTAGCACGCTGGCCAAACATTACAAATTTTATGTTTAGGCTGTTCTTACCTTCCTAGCGGGCGCAAAGAGTCTAAATTTAAAATTCATCATGATTTTATTTGTGTTTGGGTCCCCAGAGTAGGAGAGAAAACTGCCCTCTAGGGACGATGGGTTTTGGATTCCTCTGGTTTTTTCCTTGGAGAAAAGGGTTTTGGATTCCCTCCAGTTTTTGCCTTGGAAAAAAACTCGGTCGGTTGATTTAAGACATCCCATGCTCAACCTCACACAGAGAGCACACTTCTATCGGCGCATGTAAGGAGGGATTTTTTTTGCAAGACCTAGGTTCAAGTCTAGGTTAGAATCATCTCAACTAGAGACACCACCACTGTGCTACCAAGCGAATTCACTTTTTGCGTTGGAAAAAAGGAGACTATATTTACCCATGGGCATTTGTTAATTACTGAGGACATGCAGGTAAGCTTTAGTGAGATAACTATATACACGCACACATACATGCACTGTTAGTACAAATGAATGATAGTTAATTACTAAGGGCATCAAGCGTGTTTTACCCGGTACCTTAATGCATATGTATACAAGCATCTATGCAATTTTAGTATATGTGGGCGTTTGTTTACATTGTTAGTCCAATTAAGGGGACAGCCAAACTGTCTGGTGATAATTTGAAACAAACGAGAACTAATCATGGCATTGTAGAGTGCAGAATCATTGGTTTCATCCTCGAGAGATGAACGTCTGGGCACAGCTCCAATTCTAGAGTACTAGTTTGCTGATCCTTGCAAATTATAGTCCAAACAGAAGTATGGCCAATGATGCTGACAGAACAAGAGGAATAATGTGTTTCTCTGTGGAAGGATTTGATACAAGGCTCCACCTGAACCGTCAACCGCGTCTTCATCACATCGAGGGGTGTTGTTATAGCCCCAGTAATGGCACCAGGCAGAGAAAAAAGTGTAGAAGCAGGTAAAGACAAAAAAAAAGGCAGCATAAAAACATGAGCCTGCTTTTCCTGAACAGACAAATGAAAAGGTGACAAGAAAATCCTAAAAGTTTCATGAAAATTATAGTTGTGGTTCATGTTGGAATTGGACAAGCATTATCAATTGTTGTCTCACTTTTACCAGGTAATCGAGATACAGGATTTGATGAAAATAGCATCCAACACAAGGTTTACATGAGTGACTGACTGACATCAGATGCATGATAAGAGAAATGCTCTGACCAGATCATGATGCTCAGATATCTGAAAATTACTACTTAACTGAACACAGGAGTAAACAGTCATCCAGCGACGACATGTATGAAGGTGTGAATCCTGGCCACATTCCGTTGTGACGCATAGGCACTTTGGCTAGTTTGGACCTTTGGGGAAGTAGGGAGTATATCCCTCTCTACCTTGCAACTCTGCAGCTCTACAGCTATGACAAGGAATCCTCTGGTTATAACGCTTACTGATCAAAGTTGATTGCTCGTTTGAAAACACGAAACAGTTAAGCCACACCTTTACCAACTAATGTCGTGATTCATCAACACCTGAACGTGCAGGGTAATATCAACTATCAAGAACATGGATTCTGGAAGAGAACATAATTCCACGGGTTGAGATTTCGACTACGGATAAACTTCGGTGGCAAACATGATCACATCAAAATACAAAGCACCATTCGTAGGGTGCAAGTTTGTCTGTGCATAATTCTGAATTATTCTTTGCCAACTAGGTGCAAGCGACAGCTGATGATAGCGACATCATGAGGGGGCGAGGGTGACTACGCAACAATGAGGGGAGAGGGAAGACCTAGACCCTGGATGTGGGCTTGTAGTCGGCAAGATAACAAGTAAACCGCGTGCTAAAAGTGAAAGCCTGAAAGGCAAAAACGGATACATACATATATATTCATATTCGGATCCAATAGAAATCCGAATATCAACATCCATATCCAGATTTGCTTAATGAATTCAGATGTTTTAGTTTTATTGCCGACATTTAATTCAAATGTGAATACGAATATCCACATTTACATTTTATTAGATACGAATACAGATAATTTGGATGTTCTGACATCCATATCCATCCCTACTAAAGATGTACAGTTACAATCAACTAGTATATTTGAAAACATTGTACACCTCTACCATTGTAGTAGAATGCAATGTCGAATCTTTCCACTGCCTATCACATCACTATGAGGAGGACCTGGAGCAGGAGCTGGAGCACATTTGTGGAGTGGATTCAGACCAGTACCTAGAGGGAATCTCCTTCCACGGCCTATCACATCACTATGAGGAGAACCTGGAGGGTTCCTCGGGCTTGGGGCAGGAGCTGGAGCACCTTTGTGGTGGATTGGGTTTGGACCAGAAGGAACTGTTCTCTTCATCACAACACTAGAAACATCTAAGGGAAAAATCGTGTCCAAACCACTAACATCAACGGGAGGACATGATAGATCACTTGGTCCAGGGGCAACATGATGGGGAGGAGCTTTGTAATGGACCCAGTGCAACCTATCCGTGTCACTAGGAGGACCTATAAGGTCACTAGGGCTTGAGAAGTACCATGGGGAGGAAGTTTGTGGAGTAGGGAGGAACCACTACCGTCTACTACCTGAGCAATAGGTGTTGTGATGAGCACCAAGCCATTGGACAAGAACAGAGCTACTAAGAAGTATGCCATTGCTACCATTTCTTTTTTGTACTCTGTATCTATCTTATCTTTGTTGTGAGTAAGAAGTGCTTCAATAAAATGGTGTATATAGAGAGAGATTTCAATGCAGCTTGTTGTGGTATAATTATATCCTTATCTTTTTGCATTGATTTGTATCCACATATCAAGGGTATCTACAAATGTATTATAAATATTTTTCTGCATTCATAGGTCTAGATAAGACTGGTGGTCTAGCTTCTTATTTTAGTGGCCTTATATAACTGATCTTTTATAAAATGTGACCTACTTTAGCTATTCTTAATGTGGCACCTAATCTCTAAGCTAAATTTAGAAGCATCACTCTCACTAACCATTCTATCATGTTTCCAAGATATATAATAGGGGTATCAAGGTCATTTTCCTTTCCCTTTTCTCTTGATTTTGTACCGTCGATCTAAAAAATATGTGTTTTCAAGTGGACGGATGGAAAATGGTGATAAAAAATTTCTAATGCAAATAGAAATATGCTTAGGCCCAAATTTGTTCATACCGTTTAGCATCGTTTTTAACTAATCAAAGAACACACGAGGAGGTCTGCAGAAGAGGCGAATGGCACGGATAAAGGGCTCAAATCGAAGATCCAAGGCCTATTTGGTTGGTGTAATTTCAGCCACCATCATCCCTAGCGATCCAAGAAAGGTCAAACTAGGTCTCTATCATATCATCGATAATGACCTAAATCTTAGTTTGGATCGCTACATTGATAGAGCCCCAAAATTTCGGTGACAACCATGATCACATCAAAACACAAAGCACCGTTTGTACGGTGCTAGTTTGTCTGTGCGTAATTCTAAATCATTCTTTGCCAACTAGGACATATGTTAGCGTCACAGGCCCTTTGCCAACTAGGGCATCTGTTAGCGTTTCAGGTCTTAGCTCCCACACCTCAGTCCACGTTCAAACGTTTATGCGTATCCGACACAGCTTACAAGCGGAGAACCCTCTCACATCTTAAAAGATCAATCCAAAGAAGGATAGCTACTCTTCCTTATAAGCTGCTCGTAGCCTTTTTCCTTGGGCAAAGTAAGACTAAAGTTACTAGCAACACCCAACAGCCCAAGAACCTAACACCCCATCCCCCTAGAAAGCCCCCTAGGTAGATATGGCTGCTACTGGCTCTGATACCAATTATTAGCGTCCCGGGCCTTAGCTCTCACACCTCGGCTCACGTTCAGACGTCTATGTGCATCCAACACAGCTTACAAGCGGAGAGCTCTCTCACATCCTAAAAGACTCACATCTCAAAAGACCGGTCTTTTAAGATGTGAGAGAGCTCTTCGCTTGTAAGCTACGTTAGATGCACGTAAACGTCCGAACAGGCCGAGGTGTGGGAGCTAAAGGTTGAGACGCTAACAGTATCATAAACACATACTCTGGGTGAGCATGATTCTTCCGCAGTTTCGAGTACGGATAAACTAGAAGAGATGGCGATCACGATCACATCAGAACATGGAACCACCCATCAGAACAACGGAAATAAGAAAGCAAGTTATACCAACCCAAGAGAGAAAAAACACATAAATCATCTCCTAGTACTGGGACGGATGATTCGGTACATGAATAATTTGCCGGCCTGCATGCTGCCCAAGGGCGCTGCTCTTACAATACAATAGACACAGGGTAAAGCAAGAGCCCAAAGCAACACCAACTCCTAATTCTATGGTATGACAACATTAAAACAGGATCTGTCCTGCCACAGGAAACTAGATCTTTGGTATAGAAAGGTAACATCTACACTACAAATCCGCCAGCCACATTTCTCCATTGGTATTGACACTTTTCATTGATTATATATCAATATATCATCACTTTCACCGGCATGACCCCTTTGTTCACGCAAGCCACCCTAAGTTGGGTTGTCCCTTATGAGTCTCATCGCGTCAGATTTCGGTGACTGGTCATCCTCTCGTTCAGGCTGACTGTTCAGGTCAATCTGGTTCTTGATAGGAGAGGATGTCCTCTTATTGTCAATGGCCATGTCGTCAGGACCATCGCCATTTGTATTGGCTTTCTTGGGAGAGCTAGTTGTGCTGGTTGGAACTGTGCCAGAGCCAGTTTGGAGAACTGGCTCGCTGGATTGGCCTGGCTCTTTTCTGCGAGATGTCTCAGAGTCTTTCACTGACTGGCGCTTCTCGCGTCGCATCATGAGTGTCCTGAAACGGCGGCGCACTGTCATACAAACGTTGCAAGTGCACGTCTGCTTGTGCTTTGGGCCCTTCCCACTGGGAGGTTGGATGCAGACGATGCATGAGCAGCCAGGGCGATGGCGGGGATGCCTCGTCGTTGGCTGGGAAGGGAGAGATTCACTTTCACCAAGAATTGCAAGATTTGCAAGTGTATCCAGCCCATCTGAAACATCAATACTGTTAGTATCTACCTTCCCTTTGGACTTTTTTGCAGCACCTGAAATGCAGCAACATGAATTTAATATTTTTCACTAGAACACTTAACTATAGCAGATCATTTAGCATAGTTATAGCTTAACATGTGATTCAAAACAAGATGATTCAATGAAAATTTCTAACACAAGGAAATCATAGGGCCATAGGAGCATTATGCAAACAAATACTGCCTTAATATTTGTACCATTACAAACAGAAATTTGTATCTCACAAAAATAATGTTGATTGGTGGATTTAATATAGCTTCAACATAATATTTCCTACAAATGCTGGATCAGGGTAAGTGTTATGCGTCGAAGGCTGAGAACGAATCGGGTACGAGTGGGAAATCGGCGGCCTTGGCTTGGGCGGCTTGGCCGGCGGCTTCCCGTGTTCAAGACGTGCGCACCAGAGAGAAAGGAGGTGAGAAACAGAGAAACGAGATGAGATAATAGACTAACTTCTGCTTGCTTTATTCCTGAATAGTTATGCCCTTTATATATAGCTTACAGCTGAATCTGACTAGAACTACTCTTGAGCTAATCTGCTATTTAAAAGGATTCCTAATCTGTAATATCCTAATCTAGCTGTAAAGATATAACATATAACCTAAGGACTCTTAATATAAGAAGGTACCAGGACTCTTACTAAAATTTGGCCAGCACCAGAGGGAAACAGAATCCAACTAGGACTCAGCCTGGGTTGCTGCTGGCCTCTTTCTTCTTCTGTTGTAGACGTTTCCAACTATGACATCTCTCCCGTCCTTCGGAATCAGCTCGTCCTCGAGCTGAAAATCTGGATAACGCTGACGGAAGTCATCAACATCAACCCACGACGCCTCTGCTGATGGCATACCAGGAAGTGAAGCTGCCTGTCGATGGAGAAGGCCCTGGAGAGTGACCTCTCGAGTTCCTCGCCAAAGACACATGCGCATCTGCTTGAAGTCCCATAAGATAGGTCCAACAGATTGTAATCATTGCGTTCCCAAAATAATATCAACAGCACATGAATCTAGGGCGAACCAATCAATCACGAAGTCTTCTTCCCCAATGTCAAGTTGAAGGTTGTGACATAACCCTAGAATAGCAAAGCTGTCTCCATTGGCTACGACCACTTGGAGCCCTTTGCTAACTGGCTCGAGTGTAATGCCAAGGTGACCAGCGAAAATTATGTGTTGATCCAGAATCTACTAGCACAACAAGATGCATCCCGGCAATACAAACTGGTATCCTCATTGTACTAGCACCGCCTACACCAAATAATGCATTGAGTGAGACATGCGGTTCTGGAATCTTATTGTTGTCATCCGCTGAAGCCTCCCAATCAGCTGTGCCTTCATCATCCTAGTCAATATAGAAAAGCTTCGTACATTTGTGCCCCCGAACAAACCGCTCATCATAGTTATAACATAGGCCTTGTCGTCGCCGCTCGGCTAGTTCTGTAGGAGATAGGTGGCGGACCTAAGGGGGTAATGAGTTATTTACTGAATCAGCAGCCACATTACCCGTTGAAGCTGCCTGCTAGATTGAGTTGACTTGCGAAAAAAATTTGCCTACTGTTCGGCTGCCATTTCCGAACCTTAGGGCCCTGTTTTCATAAGCCTTTGCCAAGCTCATAGCCTCCTGTAGATTAGTGGGCCGCTGCAATTCAACGTCCATACCAATATCCTCCTATAAACCTCCAATAAACAGCTGAACTTGCTGTCATTCAGCGAGAAAATCTTCCACACGGCTAGCAAGAGCTAAAATTTTTTCAGTATATACTTCCACAGTTCCAATCTAGACCAATTTCTTGAGCTCTCCCAAGGGGTTACTACGCACAGCCGGACCGAACCGTACATGCCAGATTGACTTAAAAGTCTCCCAATCAGGTGGTCCATGATTCTTCTCATAATGAAAATACACTCCTGAGCAGTGTCAGTGAGATGATAAGTTGAGATGATAAGTAGCCAACCATACATGATCAGGATCTGGTGTCCGCTGCCTTCTGAAAAACTGCTCATAATGGTTTAACCAATTTAGAGGGTCCCCTTTGCCACTAAACTTGGGAAATTCAAGCTTATAAAACCGGGGCACTCCTACTGATATCGTCTCAGAAGATTGCTCGGAGTATGTGGGCAGCTGCTGCTGAAAAGGCTGCTGTCCTGCCTGTCCAGCTGGCGGCATCCTGAAACCACCCCCTTGCTACTGCATGGGCTGCTGCCCAGGCGGCAGCATCGTGAGGCCGCTGCCACCCAATCTCGAAAAATTGGGTGCTGCTGTTGATGTTGTCCCCGCCTCGACGAGCTGCTCCAGTGACGTGATACGAGAGGTAGCCACAGCCACGGCACGGCTCAAATCAGCGAGAGTGCTGAGAATTGCCGACACATCTTGCTAGAGTTTCTTCATCCCCTCGTCATAAACTGATGCCGGAGGGTCTGTATCCCTAGGCGCCATATGCTCTGATACCAAGTTGTTATGCGTCGAAGGCTAAGAACGAATCGGGTACGAGTGGGAAATCGGCGGCCTTGACCTGGGCGGCTTGGCCGGTGGCTTCCCCGTGATCAAGACGTGCGCACCAGAGAGAAAGGAGATGAGAAACAGAGAAACGGGATGAGATAATAGACTAACTTCTGCTTGCTTTATTCCTGAATAGTTATGCCCTTTATATAGAGCTTACATCTGAATCTAACTAGAACTACTCTTGAGCTAATCTACTATTTAAAAGGATTCCTAATCTGTAATATCCTAATCTAGTTGTAAAGATATAACATATAACCTAAGGACTCTTAATATAAGAAGGTACCAGGACTCTTACTAAAATTTGGCTAGCACCAAAGGGAAACCGAATCCAACTAGGACTCAGCCTAGGTTGCTGCTAGCCTCTTTCCTCTTCTGCTGTAGACGTTTCCAACCATGACAGTAAGGCGGTAAGCCATTCTTTAGTTCAGCCAAGTACAGAAGTACCCACTATAATATGTACTAACTGTTAGAATAGTCCTACATTGGTTGTGGAGGAAGAGTTGATCCAACTTAAATAGTGAGGGAGTCCCTCACCTCTTAGACTAGTTTTTGAGGTGTAGACAAAGCTCCCTCCTAGTGTGGGCTGGAGGTTGGATCAATTTCTTTTGGAGTGAGCCGACAAATGGTATCAGAACCGGGTCCACAATCTCCGATGCCCGTCTAGTGGGACCGTGTGGTCGGTCTGAGAGTGCACTAAGGTGGTGAGGCCCAGTGGACAGTGTGGTGCGGTTAGGCCAAAAGACACCAATATGTGACAGGAGAGATTGTTGAAATAGTCCCACATTGGTTGTGGGGGGAGAGTTGATCCAACTTAAATAGTGGGAGTCCCTCACCTCTTAGGTTAGCTTTTGAGGTGTAAACTCTTAGGTTAGCTTTTGAGGTGTAAACAAAGCTCCCTCCCGGTATGGGCTGGAGGTTGGATCAATTTCTCTTGGAGTGGGCCGACACTAACACTATGAAGCTCCTACATGCCTCAGGCTGTTTTTTTGTACACTGGTATGTAGCTCATAGTTCTTTGCAGCCTACTTGTTCATAGTGAATCTCTCCACTTTATAATCCTTCTCGAATTCATATTTGATATTTGATATTTGAAAAGAAGAATTGAAACTTCTACACAAGCATAGATAAACCCTTCGAACATATACCATACCAGGTTTTAGAGTAATCATTTCAGCAAGCTCCTCCATATTTATCTCTTGGGCAGAATCACAGGAAGACCTGGTGACAAAAAGTAGCAGTGATTAGCCAGGTGTAAAGTAGAACGAGACCACCCCACCCTCCTTCCAATCATATACGGATATATACAAACAAATAATGGTGGTTACTCCTGTGTTCAAACATAATATTTTTTACTAGACTAATGATTTAAAAAAACAGTTTCAAAAATCCTAGCTACAGTCCTCACAACAGTTTCCAACAGCAGGGGTTCGACATGACAGTCGTTGGAACTTGGAACTGAAGAAATTTGTATGCCACATAATGCCGAGTCCTTGAGGAAAGATCCCAAGCCTATTAGCCATGACCCACTGGCCACTGCCACGTGCAGGGCCAGCTCAAAGGGATGTGGGCATCTGACTTGCTATTTCAAAGGGATATGGGACAATGTGGCATATGATGTGTCACCATTTCAACAACCAAACTGGACACACAAGGCTGTTGTGTGAACCCTGTTAGAAGTTGAGAGGAACAGGGAAGCTAAAACTGTGGTCTTGTGGAACACGGTTGTTCTAAATCTACAAAATCATGAAAATGTATCTCGAATATATAAGTTATAGCTTTTTATGATAGAGATGCCAACAAATATACAGTTATGTGAAATTTACACAGCTCTGATTAGATTGGGCATCTGGTTATCAAGTCATGAATGATATATCTCATTTCATATTTTAAAAAGTGCAGTATCACTTCTACAAGCTTTTCATTATATACTGTATGTCTGTAGTTGTTAGCGTGTTGAGTACAATAAACTATTGACTTTGTACTTTTACTGCCACTTTTCCATGGCATATTTCAGCTTTGTTTGTTATAATAAAGACAGCTGAAATTTTGTGGTCACAAGATGAAAATAAAGAACTAATGGAATATTGGCACCCTGAATTCCCCGTTTCACAGAAATATGGTTGTAATTCTGTTACAACAGAACCATGGGATCATACCGCCTAGAGCTATCCTAGAACAATGACAGTGACAAAGACGATTCTTCACTGTACTATTAGCTAATCACAAATGCAACATACAAAAAAATGAATGGGTATAAATCAGAAGGTCACCTTTCAGGATCCCATTTATTGTTAGAGCAGGCCCACTTAGAGGGCAAAAGGGCGTCTACTGGCAGCTTACGCCACTTTGAGCAATCTTCACACTGAGCCCATTGATGATTCTCACTGGTAAAAAAAATGATCTTTTATAAGAAAATAGAAAAGATGTTACTGTACTTCAAAAAAGTTAAAACTGTTGGGATTTAAATTGCTTATTAGCCTAAGGTTTGACAGTGTTGTCTCATCAGGCATCAACCGGATAAGGAGTATTAAGATAAACCATTAACAATTTATAAAACATTTAAAAATATATATAAATGGAAGGTAGCTAGATAAGTTATAAGTATGATGTGAATGTTTTCTTTTAACAAAGATGAATTTAAGTGTTGAGATAAGCATTACTTCAAACAAAATTCAGATGGTTTATCTGAGTCCTTTTTCCACATTATATAGCAAATGCAGATGGCAAAGGTTTATAGTTCAGAGAACGTTACCTTGATTGGTCTGTCACAAAATATGTCCTCCTCCCAAGTATCGGTGGTTCCTGAAAATCATGGAATGTCAATACAGGAGACATGTGTTTAATCTTCGTTACAGGGAACAAACAAGTAAAACAAACCATGAGTGCAAATAAGCTAATAGTATGCTCTGAGCTATGTGCTAAGCTTCACTGGTATGTCATGGGTTAAATCCATGACGGGATAAACACCGCCTGGGGATAGCCGAACGGCATCGACTGCTCAGGATGAGAAGTAGACTTAGGTGAGAGAGACGAACATTGGAATGAGAGATTAGACTTCTTTCTTCTTCTTCATTGATTACTTGATCAATACAACCCTATTTATAGAGCTTATAAGACCTAACGAAATAACTAACCAACTCAATTACGACTCTATGACTCTATCCAATTACAGACCTGGACTCTAATCAGATTTGGACTCTAATCTGCCCTGGACTCTAATCTGCCGTGCTGCTACAGTACCCACAGTGCTGTTCACGTGAACAGCACCGCGTGGTACTGTTCACATGGCTGGGCCTGGGCTTGGCAGCCCTAGCTCATAGCTCATGACACTACATCCCTCCTTTTGAGCAGCTCGTCCTCGAGCTGCAGGACGACCTCAAACCTGACTCGACACCTAAAATAAATAAGACTCAAGCCTTTTACATCTCGGCTTGCTATAATATTTGAAAAGAAAAGACACCAAATCTTGAAACTTGTAGGCCTAAGTGGTCTCCATCCTAATGCTCTCGCAGAAAGGATGAGCTTTAGCCAAAACAAAAGCCATGGGCGAGGTGGAGACTCGCCCGCAGATGGTCTTGGTTGGCTTAGATCCATTCTTTGCATCGCGGCAGAGGCCGACGTAGTTGTTGGACGGGAACGGCAACCCTCTCTTCTTGGAAAGTTACCACACCAGTGCCGCTTGGAGCCGAAGCGTCGATTGGGTCGCCAGGACGATGGGCGACAACGTGGCACGACGGCCACCGATGGAGGCGACTGGTGTGCTGTTGTAGCGACTGACGTTGTCGTCACTATGTCCATCGTTGCATGTTCAGAACGCCTGTCCTCCACTTCTTGCTTTGTATGCCGCTCTGCCTCTTTCGCCGCGTGCTTCGCCTGCAACAAGTCCAACTCTTTCATGTCTTTCAACTTGTTGATCATCTGCTCGATAAGTGTCGTGGCGCTGCTAGCCATGGTCGGCTGCTCCCACCGGATGTCCATCCAGCAGCAGCCATTGTAGATGGCGCGGGCGTGGAGGGTCTTCCAAACATGCTCTGCATCTGCTCGAGATCGGAATGAGACAGAGGCTTCCACAGATGTGCCCATCGGGTGCATGTAGATCTCTTCCGCCCCATACGCATCGAACACTTGATGGAGCACATCCTCGTTCACCGGGTAGCGTGAATTGATCATTATGACGTGAAGGGTTTGCTCGAAATTGAAAGCCATGGTGAGTGGCTCTGATACCAAGTTATCATGGGTTGAATCCATGACAGGATAAACACCGCCGGGAGGATAGCTGAACGACGTCGGCTGCTCAGGATGAAAAGTAGACTTAGATGAGGGAGACGAACATTGGGATGAGAGATTAGACTTCTTCCTTCTTCTTCATTGATTACTTGATCAATACAACCCTATTTATAGAGCCTACAAGACCTAACGGAATAACTAACTGACTCAATTACGACTCTAGGACTCTATCCAATTACAGACCTGGACTCTAATCTGCCTCGCTGCTACAGTACCCGCGGTACTGTTCTCGTGAACAGTGTCGCATGGTGCTGTTCACGCGGCTGGGCCTGGTCTTGGCAGCCCTGGCCCATAGCCCATGACATGGTAAGATAGTAATGAGTGCCATAAAATTAAATCTCAAACTAAAGCTCAATTTCACAAGACAGTAGCCAAGATCTGAATGCTAAAAAGTAAAGAATACCTCATATTCCTCAAACTCATGGCCATCAACAACAACAATCGAAGGGGCCTTAAGAGGAGGACGAAGCAATTCTTGAGCTTCCTCCCACGTTATCTTCAATTCCATGGATTCCTCACTATCCATGCGGAACCGTTTGATCTTTGGACCAACAGAAATTGCTTTCCTCTTGACAAGTCCTGGGGATGAACTTGCAGTTCCTGGCCCTTCCTTCTGTGCTAATGCACTTTTGTCCATTTTACAGGGAGTGGCTTGTTCCACAGGGCTAGAGCTTTTGCTCTCTGCATTGACTTTATTTGGTCGAGGTAATGCAGCATTAGGACTAGAATCTGGAGCGGAGACTTTAATATTTGCCTCTGGAGGTGGTGGTACACCATTGACAGGCTTTATTGGTTGCTCCTGTTAAATGAGCCACAGAATGACTTCCATAAACTAGTAAACAACTCGACAGAACCTATAACCTATTTGATAGTCAAAGTATATTGGAGGTGTCAAGATTTATAAAGTATTTACTATTATATGAACCAGCATAATAACACGTTAAAAAATGAGCACACCCAATTGTCCAGGAGTAAGGAACAGAACAAGCTTAGTTGTGTATCAATACCTAAACATAAGATACACTGTTTTGATGATTGAATAACCTCACATCAATTTTTTGTGTTCGATGCCCAACACAGGTGTTGTGCTAATTATCTCGTTTTCAGTAGATAAAACTACAAGAAACAGAGATCTTGAAACTTCAGTAATACTACAATATGCAGCAGAAAATCTAATAGTGGATATGTCAAATAAGGGCACTCAATAGGACTCCATAAGACAAACATATAAAAATTAAGCACGTCTTTTAATCTGCCTGAACTGTATGAGAGGTACAACTAAACATACCGAACTACCAAAAGTCCAAAACTTCCATACCTGTTCTGTGGAAAGATTTGTTGCCTTTCGGAATCCCATGACCAGCTTCCCTTCTGGATCTATTCGGCTAAAGGTTACTGAACAAATATAGCACCATGAGTTATAGTGGCCTAAAGAAATCATCATAAGCAAAATGAAAAAGAAACAGATGTGTTTCACATATGGATAAAGATAAGCAGAATTCTATGTTAACAATAAAAATATAGGATTGGCTCAGTTAGCATTTTTAAGAAATGTAGCTGTCAGGTGTGGGCGGGCTGGGCCACGGCTGCCAGGGCCAGTCACGTGAACAGTGCCGTGCAGTACTGTTCACGTTACAGTACACGCGTGGGTACTGTTCGCGTGGCAGCCAAGGATTAGTTAGGATCACAATTAGCAGGAGATCTATTGTTTCCTTAATACCAGAATTATTTCCCTAGATATAGTTTCCCTATTTACTGCTAGATCTATTTCCCTATATTATTCTAGTTTCTAAAGATAGGGTAGCCCCTTCTCTATATAAAGGGGCCAGCAGATTGTAAATCAATGAGTCAAGAAATAAACCGGTTTGATCCTCAAACCCTAGCCTTGCCGTACAGCTCCTGGTGCCGGCCCCTGGCCTGCGCCATCTGCTGCTGCCGGCCTACTGTTCTATCTACCGCGCAGCCGTCACATCACCGTGGAGTCAAGGGACAGCACGCCCTCGTCCTCCCGTCAGCCACGGTTACGCCCTTCGCTCTCTACCCAACGTCCCACTACATAACGCCCGTGACAGTAGCACAGCTGGAACTTGAATAGGACATCACAAAACAATCCATAAATCATAATAGCACATCCTCAGGGATGTGCTATTATGATTTATGGATTGTTTTGTGATGTCCTATTCAAGTTCCAGCTGACCGTCAGAACATAACACACCAAAATGGACAAGTTGGTCATATGTATGTCAGGACAAGATATACAGCAAATATTAATGATGTAATACATGCATGCTACATCCCTATGAATTTGATATAGGTTTGCAGCATACCATTAACTCATTATATAAAACCTGTAGACTCAGTCTTTTGTAGCCTTAGTTCAACATCAAAGCATTTAGGAGAAGATATATACCTGTATCGCCTGCTTGTAACTGCATCGACTGAATGCAAGGTGTTACACCCTCCAATACATACATCCTGCTGTTATTATTAGGCCAGAAGCGGAACTGGAACACCCATTCCTTACCACTTGCATCCTGAACTTTTAGGGGAAGCCCTTCTGCCTGAGAGATTGGAGGAAAGTACGCCTATTTGGAACAATTTTCCATTAGAAGAGTTTTTATGCAACAAAACATATACAGATTTAGAACTGAGCAGCTAAACATATAAAATGAGTGCACATCTGATTAGAATATAGCATCAACTAATTACCTTCAGCAAAACCCACTTCGGTTAAAACAACTCAAATGAAGGCAAGAGTTGCTGATAATTCTAAATAAACCACATTTCTATAGAATTTGTTAACTTCAAATCATGAGCTTATTCACAATTTAAAGCATAGTTCAGGATAAGTTGCAAAACCTAGTAAAAAAGAAAAGGATAGATCATACAACCATAATATAATGATGATAAGTAAACACTAGTGAAGGCATATTCCATGAATAGTAACCTTAGCATAATATAGCCCTCAAGCAAAACAAATTAAAAAAAGGCATTTTAAAATGACAATTCAATAACTCACCTCTGCGCATTTCTTTGGCAACACCAAACGACCAATCCGGCCAGCATCACTAGCGCTTAACATTTTCTCAAACAAAGGAGTGATAACAGAATTTGAACTGTAGAATAGTTAAGGAAACACTTATGAACAGACAATGAGACAAGAATTTAAACAAAAAAGGCATGTAACCTAAATTGTGCCAGTATTTACTAATAAATAGAGGAGTATATTGTCTAAAGGAAATTGCTCGTGAAGATACGTAGAATTTTTTGGATACTCTCCAGATAGGTGTTGTAGCTCTTGATCTGTTATTCTAGGCCAATAGCGGGGAAGCAATTGAGATCTCGCCTTTGCATCCATTCTGGGCCTTCCATTGCGCAATTGCGCTTGAAAATCATTATCAATCACACTATGGGTGTAGAACTGTTTCTGCAAGGAGGATGAAGCCATTTGTTGTTGCTGCTGAGTAGGACCAATTCTAATATGGTCTTTTGGTCCATTTGCCGATGAAAAATTAGGAGCCAACCCAACCGGTAGGTTGGACGGATCATCTTTTAGAATGGATGATGGATGGTGTGAATCAAGCTTGAAGGTAGCAGATACAGCAGAACAAGGATCTGGAGGAGTTACCCCTTTCCTTGAAGACAAATGGTCATTTTCTCCTCCATGATGGCTATGGTCATGAAGATTTGGATTTGATCCCTCTCTGTGATAGAGAGCATAAGAGTAAGCCGGATCCAAGCTGTTGTGCTGAGTGTGCCCATTGGCATATCTCTCCCTTATAATCTGATTCATGCCAGCAGGTGTTGTTGGTCTGTCATGAATGTCATCAAATTTCTTTTCGTGGGCATGAATAAAAGTGCGCCCTGGAAGCAATTTTTCACTGCCACTAGGCCTATCAAACTCATAAGCTAGGCGCTGCTGCAAGTCAGACTGTATACTGGACACGCTCCACAGATTATTCTGCCGCCACTGGCTAGAAAATTGCCCGGCAGGAGGTCTCCAGCTCTTGACATAACTGTCTTTTCTATCAGCTACGTTTTGAGGCATATGCACAGAAGATGGCCAAAACTGACTTGGTGCCTGACAAGCATGAGGACCAATGTATGATGATGGGTCAAAAATATGAACTAATTCCAAAGAAAACAGGTTCCATTGCAAAAGCTGTGCAAATTCATAAAATATAATTAATCCATACAACTTCAATACATGAGAAACACCATTTAGATAGCTCAATGGGCAGCTTAGTAAACAAGGCATAAACAAAGCATCAGCTACATAATATCAGGCTACACCTAATTAATTCTGCCAACCAGATAGCATGACTGCAACATAGTTAATGATTGATGTTTTTCAGTTCCCCATTTTCAAAAAGTAGATGCCTGGAGGTGAGATTAAGTAGAACACAGGTAATAAAATGAACCATCTAATACTTAGAAGGTTCTGCATAGCAAAGCATGCAATTCGATCAAAGTTTACCAACCTAGAAGGGCTTATATGCATAAAAGGGGTACATACTACATAAACATGGCATCTCCCCATCCCATCAGTCCAATAATAGCAAATCTTCACGCAACAGTAGACATTGACGACATACCATCGTAGCATGCGACTTGCGTGCGCAGAGGATGCAGTCAATGCCTCCAGCGTCGAGCAGAATATACGCATGGACCGACACGATGCAGCCGCAGTGCAGCCTCTGCCCGATAAGAAGAGAAATACAGGAAGGGATCAGTCAACAAGCACAAATCAGAGACCACCACCACCACCAGTCCACCACAATGGCGAGAGACTAGAGAAAGGGCTTGCACGCGTACCGTACCTTCCCACATGATTCGCAGTTCCTCCACCCGGCAACGTCCAAATGGAAACTCTCGCAGAAGCTCCCCTGCTCGAACGAGCCACTGAAACAGAACGCATGCATGCATTAGGAAATCGTAGTCGCACGCGAGTCAAACCACCCCCAAACTTTACACAAAACCCCCGCGTATTCAGCGAAAATCGCAACAACGTAGCGATCACTCCACGTAGATCCGGTGGGCGCCATAGGCGAATCCGCCCGCGCCGGAGGAGCGGAGCTCCCCCGCACCGAATCGAGCACGCGGGCCGCTCCGCCGGCGGCACGATTGTGCGGAAGGGGAGGCGATTAAGGGTTACCGCGCGTACTAGCATCGGTCGCAGAGCTCGGCGAAGTCACCGGAGCGGAGCCTCCATCCGCGGCGGTGCTGGCCGTCGGATTTGGGGTCCTTGCAGTGCGCGTTGAAGCAGATCCTGGGCCTCTGCTGCGGCGGGGCGTGAGGAGGGCAAGGTTGCTGCTGGTGCTGCTGCGGAGGCGGAGGAGGTGGCCCAACGACAACCGGAAGCGGCGGCGGCTGTTTCGGCTGGAGCGGTGGCGGCTGCACCGAGATGGGTGCCGCCGCGAGCGAGGGGGACGGCGCGGGAGTAGGCGGCCGCGTCGATGGCGGCTGCGCCGGCGAGGACATGGCCGACGGACCCCCCAAGCCGGCCGGCGCGGCGAGGTGGGGGAGGGGGGGTTTTGGGGGTGTGGGAATCGTGGGGGGCGGACGAGAGAAGCCAGAGAGGGGAGACGAGGCGGAGGAGCCAGGAGGAGGCTTTTAAAGCGAGTTCCTCAGAAAAGTAGTTGTTGTAGTACTACCAGCCGCGCTCCGATCACCCCCTGCGTGTACACGACACCGCCCCCTCTCTCGTCTCATTACGTATCTCTTTGGTAGTAGTATATTTCTATCATATTTTTTTCCAAGTGTTGGTAGTATATTTCTATCAAAAAAATTTCCAAGTGGATGCATAAATCTGAGACGAGATGACGCAGGTAGGTAGAATAGATCAATGGATCGATCGATCAGGTAATTTTTAAATCGATCGATCGCTCATCGGCGTGGAGTCAAACGGAGGAAACGTGCCCCAGCTGCCTCCATGCATGCACGTTCCTCCCTCCCAAAAGGCCAAAGCATCCTCCCGTCGTCTCGTCCCGATCCACTCGATCTCTCCTCCGCTGCTCCTGCTACATCGCCGCGTCGACGCCGTACACATGCATGCACGCCGATCGAATCGATCGAGAACCAGGACAAGGACCATGCGTCGTAACGTCCGTGCATGCATAATGCATGCATCTGGCCATGTGGCTGCCGGGTCATTTTGCCGGTGCTGTGTGCATGCACGCATGCACGCACGCACGCACGGACGGACGCCGAATTGCCGGTCGGTTCGTGCGGGTCGCCGCCGGCGAGGTCGCGGTGGTACGACGTTGTGAGCGTGCGCGTCGGTGAGGGGGACACGCCGCAGGAGGGAGGGGATCGGGCGGGTGCGTTCATGCGGGTGCGGTCACGCGGCGGGTGAGTGACCGATGCTGTTGGGCTCGTGGCCCGTCGTTGAGACGACGCGGCGCGCTCGCCGCGGTTGGTGTGCGGGAGGCGGTAACGCCACCGCGCTGGCTGTTTGGCGCCTGGTGAAGTGAGCCGCAGGCCCATGCACTGACGCCACGGCGACGCCACCAGCAGCAACAGGCAACAGCGGTAGCAAAACCAGGCTATCGGTTTTCCCCCACCACGTATACTAATAACAAAAAAAGTTACCGGTTCAAAACGATAGATTATATATTAAACTAAATTAAAGATAATAATTTAAGAATTTAATGCATAAATTTAATTATTAAAATTGTTAAATAGCTTTAAAAAATTATAATTTTTTGATAAATTATACTATCTGACAAAATATATCTATATGCGTAACGCAACCGAACACCCCTCGATGGGGGTGGGACCAGTTTCAACTAAGACGACGAACTATCTAGCAGATTTATTTCTTCACCCATGTATCAAGAAATAGCCTGTTGACACATGTTGTCATCATCCGTTTATCATCTCTCTTTATAACCTCGGTCGGAATTTAGAGCCTTGAAATGAGAACATATTTATTCCTATTTGTTTAGTCAGGACCAAAACTGGAGAGCAAGTTAGAACAGAGTTCAATCCATCATGTTCTATTGTCACATAAACACAACATGAGGTAATGGTGTGAAAGTCTAAAATCTATGTAACATTTAATTAATTAGGATACGAGCAAAAAATAACTAGACACCAATTTTTAAACCGGTCATGTTTTTAATTAATATTACTAGACTAGATCCGATAACTATATACCTACGGAAGAATGAATACTAACTAAGTCCGATCAAGATTCTGTGTACATAACCCTAAAACAGACAAAAGTCTTAAATAATGTTTGTTTTATTGTCATACCCTATATATATATATATGATAATTAGATATAGGAGTCACACGTTATACATACGGAATGTAAAAAACAAATAACACTTAACTATACGGGTACAAGAACACATCGTTATACGGTACAAGAACACATCGTTAATTACTTGTGTCCGTACGTGTAGTGTACATGAAAGTCATGAGACGGGGAGAGGTGGACGAACGCATGCACGTACGTACGCCGTTGCGTCTTAATTTATGCCGTGTCCTGATCGCGCGAACAGTGTGATTAGACGTTAAATAGTCTCTCACACCCACCCGATGCCCGGGATAAACACACGCGATAAGACCGAATGCCGGCCGCGTGCGTCCTTTTGTTTTTCTTTTCTCCTGCACGTTGTTTTTTCTCTTCGCTTTTTTCTTCGTTTTTTCCTCTTCCGGAGATAAATTTGCTCGCCAATATCTGTGACATTAAGTGATACAGTGGAATCTTATAGATCAAGCTACATGATTTTCTCGTTTAGAATCAGCAAATGTTAAAATAGTGTGCTACAAGTCTTGTGTATCAAAATTATAGCTAGTGCACAACTCCATGCTGTACCATGCCTTCATCTTAATCACTATATTAATTGATGGCTAAACATTAACGCATGGTCAGTCTTACGTGAATTGTTTCCAGAATTAACTGAGGTAAAAATTCGATCCACGTACTATAACACAACTTAACGTAAATTATTCGACCTTGTTACATCATCTGTGGAAAAACACTGCATATGTGTTTTTGAAATTTGAAACATATAAAAAAACCGCGTATAAATCATACGGAATCACGGATTAAACCTGTTACCACACGGAATTTAATCGATATTAATTTAGTGGAGTTCGTGTAGTTAATCGATCTTGCTCGCCTCAGTTGATGTACGTTTAAGGAGCTTTTTTATATATGGTTTTTGTGGGTTTTCTTTTTTACATGTCACGTCAGCATAGTTGAATCCACAAATCCAGACAATAATGCATGTCTAATAGGTATAAATACTTTTCTAATTTAATATTAATAATA
>KE373201.1:144287-157968 GCA_000418225.1 Zizania latifolia
TATTTTTGGGAGATTTTTGTATGGAAGTCCAGTTTTTTTGGGCGATTTGCGTGAGAACGATGGAGGACTGGATTGACGTAGTCATCCATCTTTCATAGGTTTCTAGAAGTATTTTTCCTTCTAACAAGAGCTTCTAGAAGTAAGCTAGTATAGTAGATCCATGCGCGTGGCAATTCTTCATCTGTGTGTTTTTGAAAAGTAGTTTTCTTCGATCGTAGGAGGAGAGTAAAATGCGTTTACTATTAAAAATAGAGGGGATAGTAAAGTGCATTTCTAATTTAATGATAAAAATACAGAAGTTATCTAAGCGTATCTAAGTATTTTCTATCTCTCTCTATAAATAACCACTCTTTATAAATAGAAGTTAACAACATCTACAGCTTTTATATTTACAGTGCTTAAAAATTTTAGAGAGTTGAATATAGATGGAAAAATTTAGAGAATAAACTGGAGAGAAAAATATATAGAGAATTCTTTTATGAAGCATTCTATATAAAACTTTTAAAAGTAAGATTTATAGTCACTTAGAAACGCCGAGCGAGATGATGAGCTTGTGAAAATCGAGCGATTTTAGTTGTTTTTCACATGGTGTTGACCGATTGACCGAAAGTCCTTAGTTTTTACCAATTTTTGCTTGGTCTTCGACGAGCTGAGAGGATCGATTTTTACATCGAAAACGATAAGATAAACTCAGAATACAGCTCATCAGCATGAGTACTCAACGTGAGTACGGGATTTGAACAGGAGCAGGCTATCGCCATTAGGAGTTCATTAACGCATGACGCATCACTCAGGAGAAACGTGCTGCTTGATAACTAGTGTTGGATCTATGTGTTAGCACCGGAGATTTTTAGAAACACCTTTACGATGATTTTGATTCTACATGTAGATTCATAGAAAGTTAGAATATTTTTTTAGAGGAACAGGGGAAGGGGCCGAGCCCATCAAGAAAATTAGAAGAATGAAGTGCTAATTGACCGTACAGCATAAAAACAGCTCCACTGTTCTTGACAGCAGACATATAATGTACTCCTTCGTGAATGAAGAATGTATTTTTAAGATAATGTTGATAAATTAGTGGTAATAATAAAAGACTAAAATACATTTTATTAATAAAAATAATATTATAAAGTAATAGCTAAGAGGTATTAAAGAAATAAATGTAGATAAATAGGTAGAAATAAAATCTTTTAAAACAAAATTAAAGGGCTACAAATAAGGTCTGTTTTTCAACGGAGGAAACAGACCAAAAAGTTGAAGTTTAGGGTTGGTCATAATGACAGGTTCTCTGTTAACAACCTTTTCGGTGTTCGTTTAATCGTTTGGTTGAGACTTTGAGCTGCAACGGAGAATGTGAAATTGGCCGCCGCTACGGCACGTTCTCGGATGAATTGACCCCTTTGCATAACTATTCCAAGAAGAAGGCCCTCACGCTGACCAAAAGTAATAAATCTTGATGCGAAGATTGATCAACCATGGGCTGAGCTCTGCCTTGGCTACAGATAGGGCTTGAAAATGAGAAAATTAGATATGTACAACTCAGAATTACTCGGTATCTAAAAAAATCATCACTGTTTTGTACCTTCAACAAATACCACAGTTCCATTAGTCTGCCTTCGATTTTTACCGTTTCAGTCAATTCTTCCGTATGTTTTGAACACTTAATGTGGATGTAATAATTAGCTGACCAAAATGCCCTCACTTTGTGTTTGTGTGCAGGAAGAGGAAGATTGGTAATGCTAGTTCTTTGCAGCCCACTGTTAGCACAACATCAGTAGTGGAATCTATAACTATTTTTTTAGATTGAGAAGCGTGCCCAAGATAACCCAAAAACCATAGAAGGAAAAAAGGAAGCAGTTTGATCTTTTTATTTCTTTTGCAACATGCCATTTCAGATACATTGTTTTTCTACCGTTTGTGCACTAGCAGAAAAGCAGACAAAATCTGATCTTCCCTTCGATTTGTTGGAACCATACATCTTCTCAACAAACAAGATAGACTGTATATCCAATTAAGAATATTTTCATTCTTGACCCTGCAGACATCATGGACACACCAAATCGTTTTCATGTTTCAGACGATTTTCTGAACAGCCAAGTTCGATAATAACAAGTTTGCTTGAAGTATGTAGGGCTCACAACACACATTAATGCTGAAGATATGACAGAGGGGAACAGAACATTTTTGCTATTACGACAAAAGACACATTATATTTGGCTTGCATCAGATCGCTATCTGATGATCAGTATCCAAGAACGTGATAGAAAAACCAATCAATAATTAAATCCAACTATGCCACAATTACTGTGCATCATCACAGGCATCTCAAAAGTGATGTAACAAAGATAATAACAGCATTTCTAGGCAAAGCATGCAATCTGGTTGCTCTACAGAACGGAAATATAAGGGAGCACAAAATTGGGCTAGCCAGTTAAAGCTTTAATCATACAGAGATTTAGCAGATTGAACCCTTGACTTCTTGCTTTTGGCTTTCAGGACCTTCTCCTCAGTCTTTTCATTTTTTGAGATGGCCCTGGCAACTGCTTTTATTTTCCTCACATTTTGAGACCTTTTAATTTGCACTCCCTTTTTAATTTTCCTGGTTAAAGGACAAGGCAGCTAGTTAAAAAAAGTAGTCAATATGCATTGAGAATATGTATCCACCAAGCAAAAGTGCACACTCAAGACAGCAAATCCACATCAAAAGCAAAGATATACACATATTTAATTCCATCTCTATGGGACTTTTACTCACTTTAAGCAGCATCTCAGAAAATTTTGACATGAAGTATCAGAAGGGGATAAGAGAACGAATACAGCAACAGTGGTATTTTAGTATTCCACTTTTAGTAGCATAGTAGTCTAGTAGAATCTCATCAAACTCCAATACAGATCCCCAAAGAATAGAATGAATGAATGAGAGAAAAATCTAGCACTGTCAAAATGTATTATAATTTTCTCAAATCTCTTCGTGCTAGCCTAGATATATGTTATGAACTTATGATGTTAATTGCTTGAAATATCTAATGCATTGAGAATATGAAAGGCCAACAAAAAATATGGAGCCATTCTACAGCAGAAATTTCTTCCTAAAAATGGCCAGGTTGCTTTCACATTCTAATGATAATATTGCTAAAAAACTCTGTTTGGGCCACTCAGGCATTCCAATGAGACATGATGCTTTGGCATATAATTAACTGAGGACTAAGGTTAAGGTAATCTTTACCAGCTCCAGTAAAATATGTTGTGGCTTGAAAAATACCACTATTAGTTAATATATCCAAATGAAATAGAACAAAACTGAAGTTAAAAATAGATCAGAATGCTATACACAGTCCTTAATCTGACCTACTAGTGAAATGCTTGTTATGTCTTGAAACACTGTCTAAAACTCTAAATGGGCAGCATTCCATGCGAAGAGGATAAACAGTCATACAGAATGGCATTGTTCTTCCTTTTATTTTGTGATGATTTATAACATGTACCCATTTTTGTACAGTTGTACCGCTAGCATGCAGATAGGACCAAGAAATAATGCATTGCTCAATAGTCAACAACCAGTGTCAACATCTATTAATTTGCATTTGCCAATCTATGGCAACTTGACTTTTCTCCTCAGTTTTACACCAGCTTTTACTTAGTTATTTAACCCAATAATCACAAAGCAAATGCTGTATTCCAGTCAATGCTAGTTTAACATACCAATTTATTAATTCTTAAGTAGGATGTTTGCCATATGGTGGCGATGCTTGATTAATACCTAGAGGGCATAGGTTCTATCTAGTTACCTGGACACAAGAATAGAGCTGTTTGTTTTGGGTCTAAGCATATAGGGGCAGGTGTGTTTTCTGTTTTTCTGGAAAAAAGGTTCTCCCTCATTTCCAAAAAAATCAGAGAAGTTATCCTGTTATCCAGACACCATTTGATCTGGACAACTTAAAATACTGTATGTATACAGATGGTCATGACAATGTCAGCAATCAAACCAGATACCTGCCACCTGACAACAACAGATGCAACAACCTACTAGCATATTCCATACGCAAAGAGGTCTGGGTTTTCAACAAAGTCAGAATATTGAGTTTGAAAAATCCTCAACCCTCACAGGAATATTATCATATCCAAGGATGGGTCAGATGTTAGTCATTGACAATTCCCTACTCAGCCAGAACAGCATTAGTGGAGCACATGAAAGATAAACAAATGAAGTGAAGCTCTCAAATATTCAGTGTTCACATGTCAGAAATTATTCATGACCAACGTGATTCCACATACACACAAGTGAAAGAGGCACTTCTTGCACTTGTCAATTGTAGCACTATTTCTTCTAATTAATTGCTCCCACTATGCATATATACACTGATTGAATCCGATAAATTCATGTAGAGCTGTTTAAATCGAGCCAAATAAAGGTTCCTCGCCCGGCAAAAAACAATTAAAGGGTCCTCACACCAAATCACCAACTAAGTCAAACTAAGCAGCACAATAGCACCCATTCGCGTGCCAGTTCGAATTCTAGCAGTTTAATTATCGCGATCACCTCACAAATTAGTTCGCCCCACCCATAAACTTACAGAATATTTTCACTCACCTGTTAATCGAACTGAGCGCAGCCGATGCCGAGGACGGCTGCTTCCCCTCCGACGTATCCATCGCTGCAAATCACAGCAAAAAAACAACAACAACAAAACAACTCAACTTAGCTACGAAGGGGAACACCACGAAACCACTAAAAACCCCAGCAGAGGAAGAAAGGAAGCGCGATATTACGTTCTGGTGCCTGTACCGCGATGGAGGCCGCCGGGGCGCCCTCGGAGATGTCCATGGCGGTGGAGGCGCCGCCGCCCTTGTTGGCCTTGTTCTTCTTGTTCCGGTTCTTCGCCATGGCTGCGCGCCGTTCTCCTCTCGCCGTCCTAGGGTTTCCCGGGGCTTCGTCTCGGTCGTCTCCGATCTGAATTGCTGATGCAGGAATGGGCCGGGCCCAATCTGTCTTTCTTGTAGCTAAGGCCATAGTCCGGTCGCATGGGAAATTCAGGCCAAATTTGATCTGGGCTTTATTGAGGACTCAAAATTCAGAAAACATTCTCCTTTTTGTTTTTGATGATGCTCCCAGATTGTTTTCTGTTTGTAAATTGGCCCCAACTATTCATTTTCCATTTTTTCCAATGTCTCGGTTTGAGATTATAATAATCTACCTTATTTACCTTATTTCATAAACTGAAAACATGTCAACTTATTATGCTAGTTTATTATAATCTAGGATACAAATTATAATAATATAATAAGCTTGATAGAGCCAAACTCGTTTATGTCTGGAAGCTCAAAGGTTGAAGTAGGCTCGGATTATAACGTCACATGTTATCTGCGTTATAATGGTAGAGATTAAAATCTAAAGTTACGATAGTCTTATCTGGCACAACTCTAAATCTATAATTTTTTAGAGCTGGTCCACCTAGCTTTAAAAAACCTTAGATCTGAAGTTACAGATAAATTGAGGGTATTTAATTGAGTAATTTAGTTTTTGTTTTGAACTAAAAATAAAATTTTAAATTATTTTATTATACTATATAAATCTTAGATCTAGCGTGAATCTCAAAGCTGAAACTGTACCAACGTACCCTTGGTTTGCCGATTATTGTTGGCCGCAGGAGTGTACTCAAATTCCGGAAGAAACCGTGTATTTTTCATGGCGGCAAAATTCCACGCGACAGTCGTGCAATCGTCCGAACACCTGAAGACAAATTTGACGGCTGTGCCGCTGCCACGTCTGAGCTCGAATCCACGTCACGGCAACCAGAGAACGGTTTGCTGGATTCTTTTTCCAGGATGGCATACACGCGTGGCATCTACAGCGAATTGAGCATCTGCAGCGACTCCACCACCGGCTGCCTGCGCAAAACACGGTGCAGCTCAGTCAGTAAGTCAGTGCAGACTTTCAGGTTCAGATATACAGATGCCGTTGCACGGGCTAGCTCCGAACAATGATGATAAATTATAGAATGATTTATATTTGAAAAAGAGTTAAGAGCACTAACTTATAAAAGGAATAGGAGGAATTGCTTTAGTTCTTGGTTTTGAAAGTTGACCTCGAAAATTGCGTTTTTAAAAGCAGCTTTTATCATTATCCAATCACGAACGAAGGAATAGAAAGACAGTGTTTACAGAGAAAATTGAAACTCTAGTTCGTTGGCTTCGATAAAATACCACTCTTAACATGTCAATTATAAAAATAATATTTTATACGTCGACAACCGTAAAAAATAAATTTTAGAGTTGTCAACGTACAAAATGACATTTTTATAAATCATTTTATCAAACCAGTAACCTAAGATGTGTCGTTTTATCGAAGCCGTAAAGTTTGAATTATCTAGTGTTTTGGAGGCAAATACTCCTCACAGTTATTCTTAGCGTCAGCTGCTCCAGTTCCCTTCTCGCTTCTCCACCGTAAATAAAAGCCACACCTCCTCTCCTTTCTTAGTTTCTTCTTCCTTTTTTCTGTGGCCTGTAGCTCGTGCCTGCTCCTCCACTACCAAGCAGCACTAGCAGAAGAAGCAAGCAGTAGCCAGCCAAGTGTACCATACCAACGCAGCAATCAAATCAACAACGGCGTCGCTTTCGATCCGACACACTGACAGACCCACCGGACGCCGGGCGGGATTGAGCGATTGGCCAAGCTCACCAACCTGCAGATCGAGCCCTGGAGGGAGGATATCGCTCTCGAGGGCTCACCGGCGTCCGGGCGGCGTGGTGGCTTTCTTTCCCACTCACTGACCACGGGACACATCTCAACGAGACGGCGAAGCGAAGCGAAGCAATCGAGCGAGCAGGCGAGCACGCTGGCGCGCGCCCAAGCGGTGACGACGCATGCCTGAAAAACCGCAGAGGCTGCTTGATGGCGATGTGCGTATTTGATATTTCCCGTCGTTTTCGGTTGTTTGATCCCATCTATGTGGCAGTTTCCGTCCCAGCCCAGATTTGGGTCCTATTTTTTATCCACAAGTTAATCAGGCCCTTAATAAATTTTAATAAAACTGGTTTAATATAGTGATAGTCTAAGATTGGATCATTTTTAAGAGAGGTTCAATATAACTTTCTATGTTTGTTATTACAGATTTTAGTCTAAAATATCTCTTCAATAACTCATCTATTTGATTTCTAAATTTTAGAGTTCCTTAAAATCTTTTTTTACCCTCTTATTTCAAGGAAGTGGCTTTCATTCCCTATCCGCTTTGGTTTCATCTGTCGGTAATACAAGAGATAAAAATAAAAAAGTAGAGATTTGACAAGTAGGATCTACCTGTCGCTGATATAAGAGTAAAATATAAAAAATATGATATCAGTAGTTCTGCTGGAGAATAAGAAGATTTAGAAACTAAATTTTATTAGAATAACTCTATACGCGATAATATTGAAAGTAAATTTTTAGACTACTTTTGGAAATGCTCTCTTCCTTTTGCTCAACGGCTCCATGTGTGGTCATGGCGCACTGGTCTAGTACTAGTTTAGGGTACCCTAGTTGCAACAACTAAATGTATGGATGGATATATGGGTCGATCTAGCCGGCGTCTAGCGGTTGTATTGTGCTGAGGAGCTCGATCTGGTGGATGGACATGCCCTTTCTTGTGGGGGTACCGGATGCTCTTTCACGTTCAACGAAAGGAAGAGCTACCTCATGCCATTTTCGCTCAATTATGGGGCTGATGTATGTTGCTAACGAGACCCTATCGTTGCGATAAGTTCGAGAGCTACTTTTTAATGGGATAAATAGCTACACGGGTGATTTTACTGGCTATGATGTATCTATTTTCAGCGTAAATTTTGGTATCTTATATACTAATGCTGATGTTTGTTTATTTCAGTTTCTATCAGCTACATTAATTTTTAGAATCTGAGGCTAAAATAAAATGTTCACATTCTAAACTCAGATTGTAAGAATCAGTAGCTGCAGAATCTAAAAATGCACTAGAATCTAGATACTGAGAAACACTAGCTTCTCAAGATTCTCACCAGCCAGCTACTAAAAATTTTTAGCTGAAACAAACATATACTAAGATATATAAAAATTAATACTAAAAATATATCACCTTCTTAATAACCAAAAAATTATCGATATACAAAGTATGTATCTAAATGATATGGATAAGAGTGGCCTCAGATCAAATAAGAAAAATTCTGAAGCCGAGGGAGGATTTTGGGGCACAAATTAGGGGAGATAAAGAGAGAACGACCAAACTAAAAACAAAGTACATGTAAATTTAAGGCTTGGATCTCTTTTCCCATTTCATCACTACCTTTAACCACCTACCATGTTGGAGCATTCAAGATGTATATACGAGCAACTGCCGCAGCGATAATGCATCTCTTTTTAATTGGGAGAGCAACACATATATGTGCAAAACCTCCATTTGAAGGCAAGCAAGTATGGCAACCCAATTAAGCTTGCAATGACAGTATCAGAACTGCAGTACAATCCAGGAGGACATGTACACATGTTACAGATACTTGTGGTCCAAAGAACCATTTTTTTTTCACATTCAATGTGCAGGATTAGTTTGCATTGGCTGGTTGGTTGGCTGTCTACTGCTAGCTCCTGCCGTCCCAGTGTGCACTCACTTGCAAGCAAGGCCTTGCAATCATGGAGGCTGGAGCATCTGGCCATGATACTTGATCAAGCTTTGCTACACCAAATCAGCATAGCCTAAGACATCAGAAGAAAGCTTAACATTATTGCCCATGCTTACAGTGCAGCAGGGTATACTATGCACAGAAGAGTACTTGCTGCAAAAAGCCAGCATCATTCTGTGGCCACTTGTGTGGATGGATGGATGATGAGTTGATAATTAAGAAAGAAGCCCTGCATTGCATTATTGCTGATATTGCTATTGGTTGTTTCAAATTTTCTATGTTTTGTAGAGTTCTGGTATCTGTTTTAGCCTATGAAAAGTTTTGGAGCACTAAATTCCACTGAATGATCGTGTCACCAGCAGTTTACCTACAAAACATGACTACAACCAGCAACATATGCTTGTACACACGTGCTAAGCTTCATGCTCTTTTGGTCGTTTGGAACCTGAAGCAGCCTGAATACAAAATATGGATAATGCAAGAGAGGATGGATGGATATTCATCTCAGAGAGTGACAAATATTAGCCGACACAAATCTCTTTTCGACATATATGGTAAAACAGAAAACAGTTTATGCCGGTGACTGAACAGTGCAACCTATCTGAAGACTGAAGCACATCTCATGCTCTCTCTCTCTCTCTCTCTCTCTCTCTCTCCTCGTCGGCAATGGCTCCCATGTCTCGAGATCTGAATCAACAGAAGTCGAGCTCGATGACATGAACATGATAGGACCCTGGACTGGATGCTGGAGCCCGTCGCAGCAGCGGCCAGGAGATGTGCGCTCGTGTGTTCCCCGTCACTGAGCAGCCAGTTGAAGCCTTGAAGGCATCTGTAAAAAACACTGCACCCTGCACCATGCAAAAAGCTAATGGATGAGTCAGGGTTAGCAACCGGCTTGATTGGATGATAACCGATGGTTTTAGTTTAACTTCTGATCAACGATTAGTGATAATCGATATTAAATTGGACCGATAATAACGGATTAGCACCGTCTGCCTACCGCCGACAACCTGCCGGCCAACGGTTTAGTAAACCATCGGATGAGCACGCAGTTACTGATACAATTACTCAGTGTCGCATAAAGAAAAGCAAATCAAAGCGCACAAAGCAAAAGCCCTAATCACAGATTCGCAACAGTCCAGTCTCCACCCATCCCAAAGATGCCCTCCAGTCTTACATAATCTATGAAGTATCATCGTGCGCACGCTGGCTGTCATGTTCTTCTTTCGTGTTGACTGCAAAGGATGTTTGGTTTCCGTTCGTTTGGCGGCCAGAGACTTTTTTACAGTGCGTAATTAACTCCGGTCCTTGATGACTGTCGTAATCTTGCTTCTTTTGCGTCGGAGATTAGCCGTAGTTGTAATTATCGTCCTGTAATAAATCTTGGACTTTTGACGAGGCGTCCTTGATGGGCACAGAATTTCGCAATGCGTTGCCCACAAATTTCTCTGACGAAGGTTTGGTACAGTAGTACGTCGGCCTGAATTCTCGCTCAAAAGTGGTTCATAAAAACTGCCATGATTTTGTTGACGCAAAAATCGTAGAAAGGCTAAAGATTTACTTCAATTTCATTGCACCCAGCTTCCAACCGATGATGATGTGCACTCTCTTATACAATCTTACGGTTAAATTTCGGTGTCAACGGATCTCAAGTCAAATGAGAGTTGGGCTAATCAGGTAGCAATAATCCACATCAATCTCTCGTAAAAAAATCAACAGTAATGTTCGTGTAAGTTTGGTAAATAGTTAAATTATTAAGCGGTTAAACTAATGAACACGCTAATATTGATTGAAATCAGCAAAACTCGTAATAAATAAAAAATATGATTCCCATCTACTATTATCATTAAACATTACTTTTTGAGGATAACTCATGACAAATCATGATGCCCTGATTCTTCCCATCGACAAAAATACACAGATACATACAGAGAAGACCTGCCAAACAGAAGCTTCCATTAAAGAAATCTACTTATCTGTTTACTTAGTTCTCTAATCACAACAAAACATTATTAGGAATAGGCAAAGCTTCCCTTTTTAAAGAGCAGATTATTAAACTAAGTAGCCTTGATGCTGGACCACTAATCTCCAGGGGCAGTTTTGTAATTACACTGCCTAAACTCAACTGCCATGTGCCATCCACACACCCTCCATCTTTGAGATATTAACCACAATGCCACGGCGGCCTCACCACCGTAATGTGGATATGGCCATGTGGGGGGTAAACGAGGGTATATTCGTCATTTCGTTTTGCTTTGTCCTAATGTTTTCCACTGCGTGAGTAACGGATCAAGGGGAAGGGGAAAAAGACGCAGAAATGCGGGGGGAGCGGAAGTTTGAATTGTGAGGTAGAAGCAAAAGCCCCCGAGAGAGAGAAAATATTGCTTTTTTTTTTGTTATTTCGGTTTGGTTTTGATTTGGGAGCGGTTCTGAGTGCGTGCGGCTGTTCTTGCTGCGGGGGGAAATAATCCTGTTTTCTTCAGGTCTCGTTTTGATGCGTTCCTTTATGATTTCTGCGCCTCCTGCTGCTGCTAGTGTTCCGGCCCTTTGATTTGGCAGGCTTTGCTTTTTTGTTCCGGTTTCTTTTGCCTTTACTTTCGCCAAAGATTGCAGCTTTTGCCGTCTCTCTGCCGATTCCAAGCTTGGCCCGGTTCTTCCCCCCCCTTCAAAAATCCGCGCAAAGTTTGGGTTTCTACCCCGTCCCTTGATTCGGGCACCGTCGAGAATTTGTTCTTGGCGCGTGCAATTACTGCTAATTCGGGGCTGGGAGCGTGGAAATTTGAGAGATTGTTGGGGAAATTGAGTCTTTTCTAGTCCCTGGCTGCAGAATTTGGGGTTTGTGCGGCTGTCACTTTCGAGCCCTTGCTGAGTTAGCGGCTCATGCGCCTAAATTTGGAGAAAATTGGAGCGGAATGGAAAAGGTTCTGGTTTCTACGGCGTTCCGAGTTAGGATTTGGCGTATTGGTGGGTGAGCCTCCGTGCAGGTCACTGGTCTGATCCGGTGACTTGTTTATTCGTCGGCGGTGATGCTCTCTGCAGCCGCCGTGATGGCACCAGCCGCAGCCGCTCCGAAGAGCTCCCTCGAGGTATTGCTTGAGACGATAAAGAAGCGTGATGAACAGCCCAAGGATGTACCTCCGGCATTGCCAGCGCGACCAACATGCCGTGGCCGCTTGCCCAGTTCAAGAAGGCCATCATTGCCATCTGGGGTTAAGCTTGAGAATGGTGTGGCGAAAGGTGCTGTGGTGGATACGGTGATGGCTGACAAGAAGCCAGGGGTTGACAAGGAGATTAGTGGGCAGCCAAGGGTTGACAAGGAGATTAGTGGGCAGGAGGTCAAGGAGGAGAGTGTGGTAAAAGCTCGCATATTTGGGACCAAGAGGAAGTTCTCTAATGGGGTGATGCTGGAGGAGTCACCGTATGTTGATAACTTTCAGGATGAGAGGAAGGAGAAGACGACATTTAATGAGCTCCCTTCTGTTTCCTCAAGGGCAAACAAAAATGGGAATCCAGTATTTACAGATACCATGGATTATGCCCTCCAGAAGGTGAGAAACTTGTTCGTTGTGAAATTGATAAGATTTTCGTTATCATGTGAACAAAATGGTACATGGCAACAATTTCTATTATCTATTTGTCTTTGTTGCATGGTTGTAGGCTGAACTAAATACTTGCTCTCATATGATAGTAAATACTCACTCAAGAGTTAAGGCTGAGAAATGTTAATCAAATTGACCTTCAACCCGATTATATGCAAAATCTGCAAACCTGCAAGCTTGAGAATTCTTCATGCTGAACTCTTGTCTTGTGGTATTAAGCAACAGATGCATGTAGTTGTTGCTTTGTGTTTTTTCCTTGCCTGGGAAGTTGAGAAACTTGCTTTGTCCAGATCAAGAACATCTATGAGTACCTTGCATGTTATTGTTACTGTGATCCTTAGAAGTATGGAAGAGTGGAACTATGGATATAGGACAATCAGAGCAATTGTTACATGTGACTGGGATTACTTCTCTTTTTTATTCTTTCCCTTAATGAGTTGAGTATGATGCTTTTGAGTTTAAATAGTTGATAGTTTGATACAAAAACAGGCAAAGCCGTAATATTTGGATTTTTTCTTCAGAAGCTTCGAGTTTGGTGTTGCTCACCAGATTCAACATGGAGACTTGGACAGATTCAATCAATTTCTGGAGATGATGTCGAAATACTCCTGGTTAATGGAGAAGTGAGTCTCATGCTGAAGTAGTGGTGTAACTATTTGAATAAATTTCTGTAACATTTTTTTACTAAAGGTTCCTTTGTGTAGGTTTTGGCACAATCACCAGAAAAACTATTGCCTGCCAACCCTGATATTCTTGATGGAGTGGATAATTTAATCCATATGAGCTACTTAAATGAACCCTCAGTTCTTTACAATCTGCAGTTCAGATATTCTTGTGATCTTATTTATGTAAGCACTATCTGGCAAGCTCATTATGTTTTTATGGCCTTGCCTATGTCTCTTCATTTGTATTCTTGTGTCTGTAGACAAAAGCAGGGCCTGTTCTGATTGCTGTCAATCCATTAAAAGAAGTTGCTCTCTATGGGAATGATTTCATCACGCAATACAGGCAAAAGCTCAATGACTATCCACATGTGTATGCAGTAGCTGATTTGGCTTTTAATGAAATGCTAAGAGGTAGGCACTAAAGAGAGTACAACATTTTATAATATTGTTTTGCAATGATTATCTTCTAATGCATCTCCTCGTACTCTGCAGATGGAATAAACCAATCTATAATCATAAGGTTAGGACATGCTACCACGCTTCCATGATAATAACAATAATTTCTCTTAAGACTGTAACCCAGTTTTTAATGTGCTCTCTGTGGTGTCCATCTTATTTCAGTGGTGAAAGTGGATCAGGAAAAACAGAGACAGCTAAAATTGCAATGCAATATTTGGCTACTCTAGGGGATGCCAGCGGGATGGAGTCTGAGGTTCTTCAGACAAATGTTATTCTGGAAGCATTGGGGAATGCAAAAACATCAAGAAATGATAACTCAAGTCGATTCGTGAG
>KE373201.1:180406-190461 GCA_000418225.1 Zizania latifolia
GTGTCGAGCTAGGTTTGGCTTGAAGCCGAGTCATTTTCCTTTTGTTACAACCGGTGCGATTGGTGTCGTTTTATCCTATCTTGAAGTAACATCACGTTGAAATCAGTGATAGGATTAGGATAGCATGCACTTGGGGTCATTTGTCGTCCTGTCTCGCCACCATGTGTAGCGACAGCAGTCGTACTCGACTGCAGTAAGATGTTCGTGGTCACCACCGATAGCAATCGCAAAGATTTTTTTCTCAGTTTACATAATTGCATTTATGTTCTCCATTTACAGTACCCATTATCCATAAGAGGTAATACTTTAAACTAATCTGAATTATTAATTAAGTATGTTTAAAATAATTAATTAAAAAGAAAATAGGCTAATCAGTTTGATTATAAAAAGTAATTTACGTGCATATCATCCGCATGAAAAGTTTGTTAATTATTTCATTTTTCTAGTACATGTAATAATTAATCTGCTAGCATGTAAAGAAAGAAATTAATTGTTATATGTATGCAGGTCTACGCATATTAGAGGAAGGTTATATGACCTATTATAACCTATTACCTCTAAAAAGTAATAAACCATCGATATCAAATTTAAGCCATTGAATTATACAGACTGAACAATCTACAAAATTTAGGGACACCATAAAATTCTCCCTTTAAAAAATATACTTCCGTCACTCACTGGAATATAGATTTTTAAAAACCATCGGTGAGCTTCCTGACCCAACGGGTCCCCCGATTTCCCAAGACACGTAACTTTTTTGGGGTGGATGGGAGAATACAAAAAATCACTCTTTAAGGGTTTGTTTGATAAGCCTTTTTCTGTTTGCCCCTTTTCTCTCTAGAATTTTTTCCAGGCATAGAAATATTTGCATTTAAGTCCTTCTCATTCTCTACTAGAGCGATAAGGGCATAAATGCAAATTTGAAAAACCATCACCTCAACTGATTGCCAAGTCAGCAAACTCGTCCACGGTAAGAGCATTTTTGAAAATCTCTCTCCTAATGGCGATGGAGTATAAATTGAGAAATAAATATAATTAAAAATAAAAAACTCACCAGCTATCTCTGCCACGAAATATTGGGATGTCCAAACTAGGCTATCAATATTGGCCACAAACGCGAGAGAGCCTACGGAAACAAAACGGGTTGCGTTTGCGATCCAATCTGGCAGTCAAGATGGCCCGTTTCTTCGCCGCACCGGAACAAGACGCGCACGCCGTGCGGCCGCTGCAGCTTCGACCTCCACGCTGCTGCTCTCATACGCCACCGCGACGCCATTGGCGGGCACCGTGCGTGTTCGATCCTGAGAACTGATTTGAATTCCTTCGCTTGCTCTGTTTTTACTGAACAAAATTTCATGTCGAAACCGATTCTGTTTAGAGGGTCCAGTGATGAGGGATAAACCACGACGTGCTGCCTGGCGCCGAATGCTGACTCGGGCCTCGGGTGCCACCGCCACTTTGGCGCGTCGTGGCGAACTTCTCTCTCCGTGCTCGCCGCCAGCCTTGTCCTAGGGTACGCGTCCGGCTCCGCGGAGCCGACTCGCTCGCTTCGGAGCTGCCCCGCGTCCCGGCCGTCAAGGCCGACGTGGTCCGATAAAAGAGCGCGGTTTTCCATCGTTGCTACCCGTTGACTCAGCTTGCTACTTCTCGGAAACAAACTCGTTGCTTCTATGAATTGGTCTGTCACTCTGTCTCAACTAGTCGATGTTTCGTATATTTGAAATTACAAGACGTCTCCGATTTTTTTCACCATGTTTTTCTCCTTTCAAAAGAAAAAAAAACAGTATCTGAATGCATGCAGTACGGAGGAGTAAAACAGAACAAAAAAAAAAACCATTTGGTTGACCGACCAACTGACCTCCACCGACTTACCCGCGTGGCGATCTCACCCGCCACGTCACCGGTCCCCTCTCCCGCCGCCTCCAACGGCTAGTTTCCGAGCAAGCCAGATGCCGCCACGTACCCCGATACGCGGACCCCGCCGTCCGATCGATCGACGCGGTTGGGCGCCAACCCGCCTCGATTTCGAAAGAAAAATATCGCCGTCGAAAATGGGGAGCTCCTATAAAAACAGGAGAAGGGGGAGGCCGGCTGCTTCCATATTTATCACCTCGTCAGGTCCTCGAGTCGAGCAGTAGTAGTAGAAGATAGGTTTGCTTATCCGAAGTTTCTTTGATCATCCGCCAAACTCGAGTGCGTTTCCGAAGTTGTGTTTGGATTTTGGATTTTGCGTTTCCGAAGTTGATCATACAGAGGATTCTTCAGTTGAGAGGGAGCAAAGAAAGGTATCCGTTCATTCCTGTTTTTAAATGCCTGTTTTTTTTTTTGTTCTCTCTGTTTTGATTGGTGGTTGTGTTTGAAGGTTAGGTTAGAGATTGATCCAGGTTAGGGTTCTTCTTTCGCCGAACTGTTTGATCCGCGGATGGTCTTGATTGGTTTTGGGGATGGTTTTTCCCAAGAGTGGAATTCTGTTGTGAGAGATTTTGAATTTTTGGTGAAATGAATTGGGGTTTATTTTGATTTGTGCTTTAGAATTTCTCTCATGTTCCCCACTTTGTTCAAATCGGAGATTTCTGCTCAACAGCTGATCTCTATCTTCTGCCTTCTGCTGAAATTTCCATCCTAGATTTTCCGCAACAGGAATCCATTACTCCCCATGTAATCTTCTTTTGATTTTTGCAACCTAGATTTTTCGATTAAGCTCTGCTTGATGATTTGTCCCTCTGTTACAATGCAGACTGCCTTCTTTAGAAGATCTGAGGTCAGATTAGAACAGTAATTTCTACCACCAAGAGAGTAGGATTTAACAGAAATAAGGGGAAAATGGCAGTTGGACAGGCTAAGCCAAAGATCACTCTTGCCACCAGCTTGAGCTTTCCAAGCAGCAGCAGCAGCAGCAGCACAAGGATCCTTCGGAGGAAGCGGGTCGCCGTCTCGCCGGCTCCGGTCCCCTCCGGCCCGCACTCGCCGGTGCGGACCCTGCGCAAGCAGCGCAGCACCAGGCTCCACATGGATGACACCTTGAACCTTGTCGAATCACTGCCTCAAGAGATCTTGGTAATTAATCACTCTCCAATCATTAGCTTTCCTTAGTCGAGTGACATACAAGTGCGCATTGTTCATTTCAACGCTGCTTCATTAACTTCATTTATTTATGTGTTCCTCACCTGAATTTTATCGAACAATCTTGCAGGTTAAAGTCATGTGCAAGTTGAACCACAGTGACTTGAGGCAGCTCCTCCTCGTGTCAAAACCAGTTAGTGAAGCAGTACGCACCTTGATCGATCCCCCTTACTCCTCATCACCCAAATTACGTTTACAGGGATTCTTCTATGTAGACTAAAACTGTCTGTTCGATTTCCTCCGTGCAGACGAAAGTTGCTACAGAGCTGCATTTCGCATTTGCGACGCCGTCCTGCAAGGCCGCATTCAGAGGCGACGAAGGCGGCGAGGAAGAAGAATGCCCCGGGGCGCCCAAGCAACGCAGGGTTGCAAGGTCGCGCATCCGGGGCAAGAACCTGGAGAGCATCACCGTCGACCTGTCGGCGGCGTTCGACAGCTTGCTCTCAGAGGTGTAGAGATGTGAATATTACAGGACTGGCACTTCAGTTTTCGCTTGAACTCTGCTCATGTTTCTAGCGTAGTAGCATTTTAGTGTCAGGTGACTCAGGTTATATGTTAGCGCAAATTTTTTTTTTTGCACACGTCAAACACTAAAAACTTAGGTAGTCATACGATTATAATTTCATATTTGTTAGATATAAATCGTCGTTCTTCAATTGTGTGATTGAAGAGGACACGACGTTTTGTGTACGTATTAAGTTATAAGCGTCGAATGCAACTCCTTTATTTTGTGTATGATCTCTGTATACTACTGAAGATACTCTACTAGTTTCATTCATCCTGAATAAACAGACTCTGTCTTGTGGCGTTGTTTGCATTCCCGTGTCTTATGATTGATTTATTTGTGCAAATATTTATTATTACTGTACTGGTACACATTGTGTGGTTGATGAATGGATATTCTGAATTCTGGAATGTTTGTCAAAACAGGTTTCAGTACTTGTTCAGCTGTTGTGATGAATTCTGGCTTTAGTACTTGTTCTACTGAATTCTGGTTCAACAGGTTAATTTTCTTAGGTTTTGTTGCGGTTGGCGGAGATTTTTAAGCTCCCTAGACACAAGGCACCGTTCAGTCCGGTGACAACTCAAAATGGTCAGCTATCTTACAGGACCATTGATGGTGGACTTTCTCAAAAATCATGTCGACAGAAGGCTGAATTTATATTTTTTGAAAGTCCGATTTATTTTTATAATTTTGAATAAAAATATTATTATTTTAAAAAATCATCATCCAAAGTAGTACAGGCGAAACATCTAGCCCAATCCCATCCGGATGAATTCCCAGCGTCTTCCGTTTCATAATATAAGTTGTTTGATTTTTTAAAAGTTAAATTTCTTTAATTTTGAACAATTATTTATTGTTGAGAAGGGTAAGACAACTTTCTAGAATTTTTTTCATACATTCACGAGTATAGATATTTACTTAGGAGTGTAGAATTTTTTTATGTCATGTCAACTTGAGAAAAAATCTAGATGCTAGATATTTTCTAGGAAGAGTGTAGAAACTAAATCAATGGCTCATATATCGTCATGTATCAATCATTCAATCATATTGTAATCATATAAATTGAGGCACTCTTCCACTCCTTGCTATTGATCTAAGGATAGAGAACACTGTGAGAGTGAAAGAAATAGGAAAGCCACCTAAATAGTTATATAACCCCCGTGTAATACTTATGTTATTAATAAAAAATATTTTCTTATAAGCTGTATTCTCTTGGTTTAGTCTGAGTACTTAGTGCATTTGTTCAGTTATGATCCAGCTAAAGATTGGCTCTATCACCCGAGATCACAAGGGTTTATACTTCATTTGAAGGTAGGATCTGCTACCCGGAAGCAAACTTCATCTACTGGAAGTTAAGAAGGTGGCTCAGCCGCTAAAGACCCAACACTAAATACCTAAAAGTTAGAAAGACTAACTGATTTAAATGGGTTGGTTTAGCACAGCTTTAGATCCTCATTGTGGATATTAGGGTCACTTTTTCCAACATTTATTATTTAAATAAATAAATTTAATATAAAAAACTGATAGATGGATTCAAAACAAATTTTTATAATATATATAAAAATAATTTTATGATAGTTATTTAATATTTCAAAACATAGGTTGGTTGTAGTTTTAAACTAGTACTAAACATTTCAAACTCGGGTAGGGAGAAAATAGGAGTAAAACATGGATAAAATTGTTACTTGGTAGGATTAAAAAATTGCAGCAAGTAATCGAATTCCATGTGGCAAACATTCAAATCTAATCTACTACTCTGTTAAAAGAAATTCTAATGCACCGGGAGGCAAACCTACAATATGCACACCACCTCCATGCCAGAAATGATCAATTTCCACAACACCAGAAACCTCCGATCTGATCGTGACCATGACAGTATGCATTGCTATCTGGATGCCCTACACAGCTTAGGTGATAGCTGAATGGCTGGTTACCGTAATTACTATGGTATAATATGTTGTCTATCTACTTTAATTTTCCAATTTAGGTTTATCGTCTCCCCTGTTTTTTGATTTTATTGTCAAGCAATCTTATCGGCTGATCAACAGGAGATGTTCTTAGCGATTAATTAGGAGTTTGTTAGTTGTGTTTTACTTTGTACATTGCTATAAACATAGATAAAATTAGATCAGAAAAGTTGTAGCCATACCACAACATAAAAAACCTCTGTGTTTATTTGTTCTTCCTTCATTTTCTCCAAGCAGAATAACTCTCTGAGTTTAACCAGAAACCACCTTGTTACGCCCAGGGTAGTATAGGCTGGCACTCAACTAAAGTGGATTTTGTCATTTGGCCACTCTCATCAGTCACCAGTTTGTTGTTCCCAATCGCCTTTCGCCGTCTTTTTGACTGACTGGGCTGCAGCCTCACCAAGTAGAAAGATTGGCCGCCTGCTCGCAGGCGGATTCGCCAAGAATCACCACTCCTCATGGCACACGACAGCCGATAGGTAGCAGCCACCAGCCCACCAGCCATGATGTTCTACAACCTTTCTATCCTATGATCCTATCACAAATGATGCTCGATAGGCTAGATTCCGACTTGCTTGGATGCAGAAGTTGCAGGCAATCGCATCGAAACACATACTTTCATATCATATCATGCAGTGGCGGACTCCAGATTTTGATAATAGAGATACGAAGTTAAACATACTACAAACATGAAAAGTTGCATAACGTCTAAAATAAACTTAATCAATAATAAGCTAAAGACAGCGGTGGATCCAGGATTTTATCGATGGACATGCTATATCGAAATCTCCGTATATAATTCGGTAAAAATATTTTTCTAATTGAGTAAATAAATATTAAATTTACACTATAATTTAGTATATATGCACTAAATAATATGATAAATCTTAAATCAAAAGATTGGGTTATAGACTTATTTAAATATAAATAATTCAAGCGTCATATTAACAAAGTTATATTTTCATCATTATATATAGTTACAAACAACAAAGTGTTTGATTTGATCTCGGTACTAAACGTAATATAGCATGCATGCAAATAATTATGATATATAATCACAAACAACAAAATATTTGATTTGATGTAGTCACTAAACGTAACATAGCATACATATAAATAATAAGTTGTATTTCTGAACATGAACAAGAAAAAAAGTTAATTATGTAACAGCTATCAGTCCAAACAAAAGACCAGAACTAAGGAAAAAATAATGAATAGCTCACGCTATTGGGGATTGAACTCAGAACCAATGCTTTGTGTAGAGGCTCTTTCTCCGCTAAGCCATGAATTATTTTGTGTAACCATGGACACCAATATTCACTTCTTGAATTGATTTGCAGATTTTATACATGAATTTTTGTTGCAAAAAAATTTAGGGGTACAGCTGTACCCCTTGCTCCATGCTAGGTCCGCCTCTGATATCATGTCATCGCCTTCTTGAAAAGTCGGTCATAGATTATACGAGTAGTTGAGTAGATAGCAAATATGTATTCCTTCTATATGATTCGATCACGTTTCACCAATGGCGACACGGTGTATGGTGTAATTGCATGCGACAATTTGATTATCCGACGCTCAGAGACCTTACTAATCGCAAGAGTATAACTGAGTGGATCTAAGCTTGAACTTAAGGCAACACCGGGTTAATTTTTGTTCGACATTGACACGGGACGATGTGAAATTTACAGCATTTGCGTACGGTTTCCTTTTTTTTGTCAAGACCATTTTCGGACGGCATATGGACAAGTAAAATAAAACTTTGAGCATTTCCACGTCTCCGTAAACTCAAGAGTCAGAGTTCAGTACAGTATCGCAAGAGATCTTCAGGTCTCGTACAAATTGGCAGCAGAAACCTGTGGCCTGTACGCCATGATTCGCACGGAAACTTAATTTTCCTGCAAATTCCGAGGCATAATAAAACCCATCACCGTACTAGCCTCTTCTTGCTCATGCAAAAATCGGAAACCAAATCTTGTGTCGGAGGAATAGCTTCCAGCTTAGGTACAACTCCGTAGTATTTCGGGAGAGATCAGCAGCTGATCAACGCCTCAAACCCGAAAGAGAAGCTACTCCTATAAAAAGATCCTTTTTAGTATTTAAAAATCATATCATAAAAATATGTTTCTAGTATGTTTCGTTAGGTTAAGCGTGTGCAATTAATAAGCTTGGTTAATCGAGTACCTAATCAATTTATCCAAAAATTAGAGCTAATATATTTAAGTAGAGGCATATAAGTAATTTCTCCACCCTACTAATAAATTTAAAAATCACTAAAATTACAATTTTGTGAGACAGAAATATAATGCAACGTGTCCTACTGTCAATGCTAAGGCCAGGCACATCACATGCATGCAAGACGTAACCTGCTGCAACCTACTGCTTAATGAACAGAAAAGAAAAGAATAAAAAGATAAGCATGTGTGACCATCCTACTGCTTCATTAACAAAAAAAAAGACAAGATGTGTGTGTGGCGATGCCACATTGTCATCTTGCAAAAAGCAAAACCTTCAAGTGGAAGGTACAGTGTTCTCTTTGGGGAGAGCACCAAAAACTAGGAGAGAAATAGAAACGGTGGTGTAGCTTGAGCCCGACGCCCTGACAGGCGAACACGCATGGCAGATTGGTGGTTCAAAACAGAGCCTGCCCTGTTAAGTTTGCCGTTTGATCGGAACTCTACGGAACATCTCACACTTAACACAGAGATTAGAGTCAATGGCAAAACAAAACCAAGATCTTAGGGTAGCGCCGGGCCATGACGGCAGAGTGAGGTGGCGCAAGGTGGGGGCGTTGGTGACGTCAAGCAAAGCAGCGAAGGTGAGGACGAGGTGGCACTAGGAGGGGGCGCTAGGCCACGGGCGGAGGAGCTGAGTGGCAGCGTGCAGTGAACATGGAGCATGTGGCTATAGTTAGCCAAAAGGCACCAGTCTGTTGGGTCGGTCTGAAGCACGGAAAATTGGCTCGGCCCAAGCACAGCATGTCACGATCACAATCAGATCCGTGCCGACATGGTCTATATCCCTGTGCTGTGTTTGAGCGGTTACCTTGGTCCATCGTGTTAGCCTGAGCACGATTTATTTAAACTTTAAGCCTGTTTAGTCTGTTAACTCTTGTTCACGTATATACTCTAAGCACTAGCAAAGTAGCAATGGCCAATGGAGCACAAACGGCAGAGGAGTGGTCTGTTGACATGTGAATCAGCTAGATGCGTGCAGGCTGTGTGCCGCACGTGCACTGCTAGACTCTCCACGCGTGGGCCCTAGCTAGATACATGTAGGCTGCATATAGAAGCTAGCTGCCTCTTGTGCGGAGAACGAGGCGACGTGGCTGCCTCTCCCAACGTGCTCTTCAAAGGGCAAAGTGATGTGCCCTCTTTAAAACTACCTGCCTACGGTGTGGAGAACGAGGCCATATGGCTACTGTATGGAAAAACGAGATGACCAGCTGGATGGAAAAAAGGAGGTTGACTATCCATATGACGGCACGACATGGTTAACCTTTCCCTGTACTGTGCCTGGGCTGCCAATTTGATCCACTTGCAGACCCAGCACGATTCACCAAATATTCGTGTCGTGTCGGTCTGTAGATAATCGTGTCGTGCTTTCACGGTTCCAGACTCAGCCGTGCCGAGCCGCCTATTTGGACAACCCTACGTGCGGCTGGCTGCTGTGCACCGGGCATGGGAGTTCAGCCGGATAGTAGAGAGGGCACGTGCCCCTTGCCTTCCCGCTAATTCCGCCGCTGAGTAGAGCTACTACTGAGGATTTATGAGCTTCTTCTAGGTTACTAGGACAAGAATGAAGAATCAATTGCCACTTTCTAGTTGCAAATTGCAACGGAGTACGTTCAGTACGTTGGCCTCCTTCTCTGACCTGCGTACTTACCGAAAGATCATGATGCTATCATGCTATGATAGTTCGTATTCATGGACAATATCAGGCTTTTTGTTCATTCAATCAACTCAGTTGAAAAAGAGAGCACATTTACAGTATATTCTACTTATACTGAGCAATATTTACTATTAGTATAATTCTGGCTGGCTAGCAGTTTAGAAGAATAATTAATATTTTAATTAATCATATTTCGAGTATAATGAATTTACGATGATAATTTCTTTCTCCACCCCACTCCATGCCGCCTCTTCACTAACATAACTATTGTACAAAATTTTCAATTTTATTCCTCCATGTCACTAACTTGGAGGATGATTTTATTCTTTCTAATTTATAAAACCACTAATTAAGACGATAGCTTAAAAAACACTTTAAAATAAAAAAAAAAGGAAAAAAAAAACAACGCAACGTCTCCTTTCTCTGATTGTCTCTTCCACTATATAAAAAACTGGCTTGGCGCCGCGTGGCTTTAACTGCCCCCACTTCTCCCGCCATAAATGGCCGCCTTTTCGTCTCCAACACCACCGCAGGAGCTCGCCGGCGGCGAGAGGTGGCCGCACAACCCG
>KE373201.1:221489-246740 GCA_000418225.1 Zizania latifolia
CTCATTCTGAAAACCGTTTCGTACACCAAAGGAACTCAAAAACTTATTTCTGGATAGGTTTGGTACGGCCATCAAACTCAAAGGCGATCTGTGGCAATTGCATGCGGATTTAGCACAAGTCAATTTTGTAACCACATCAAACCGTTCGGTCCAACACGTGTCTCTGTCTCTGTTAAGGATCGCAACGATCCAACGAACAAATTAGCATTCTCTATATTATTCAATATTATCCCCATCTTAACCTAATCGTACACTTTCCTTTTTTTCGTCGTTTGTTTTTTTAATTAGAATCTCTAGACGCGTGTGATTCGTGGTCGAGTCAGCAGATTGCCATCTATATCCCTCCCGTTGCATGCATCTGTACGCCTATGTATTATAGGAAAACGATTTTCTCACTAAAAATAATTTAAGAAGTAGACTGTAACGTAGATCGGAAATTTTGCAGTCCGCCCCTTGGAAATTTGACTGTTTTACATTAGGCCCCCGGCCTCTAACCCGCGGCCGCCTATATTTCCCGCTCTCCCATGCATTCCCTTCTGCACTCACGGCCACGCTCGTCTGTGATCTCTTCTTTGAGCTCGTGAGTTCTTCTGCCCGAGGGAGGGCGGCCTAGTGCAAGCGAGCTAGTACGCCGACGGTGAGGTTGTTGTGGTGGTGGTGGTCGCAATGGCCGGCGGCGTGGTGGTGTACAACGGACGGGGGAAGGACTACCCCGGCAAGCTCACCATGTTCGTGCTGTTCACGTGCATGATCGCCGCCACCGGCGGCCTCATCTATGGATATGATATCGGAATCTCCGGTAAGTTCTATCGTGTGTTCTTTTCATTACGTTTGAAACTAGAGTCAGTCACTTGGCCACCATGAATCTGCCGACTATAACAAAAGATTCATCCGAAGACATCTATAAATTTATAGAATAGAGACGTTTTATTTTGTCTTCTACAGAGAACTGAGACGTTTTTACAAAGCATCATAGGAATGTCTCCGTATGAACCATCTAAAAAATATGGAGACGCTTTTAAAAACATACATATGTTATTTAAGACGTTAGAGACATGCAAAATGCATGTCTACAAGCATAGAGACGCTTTTATAAAAAGCCGGTACAATGCCTTAATTAAGATAGACTCGCCTCTAAAAGCATTTTGTGACGTCTCAACCGAAGTGTTTCTAGAGGTTTTAGCATATTTTGCACCGCTGGAAATCGAACTGATAACATGAGTTTCATTGGAAATAAGCTTATTCACTAGGCCATGGAGTCTTCACGATAGTTTTTGGAGTCTATTTAATAGAAAACCGCATAGGGGTGCAGCCACAGGGCGTCGACCCAACCCACTTCTATGCTTGCAATATATTATGTATAATATAAAGTTGTATCTTCCTATTTGAATGATCATGTTAGCATCTTGTTTGAGCCCAAAAATATTTTTCATGATTTTTATGGGGCAGTCACTGTCCTTCTTTAAAAATAGAGTCTTATTTAAATATTTATTTTTTATGTCTAAATAATTATAATAGTATTTTTATGGAACAATAACTATATCGTCCATTTTTTAAAGCAGTCTAAATGATTCAAATATTATTTAATAACGACAATAAGGAAGTGTCTATTTTTTCATACAAGGCTAAATTATTTATATATTCATTTTTTCTATCTAAATAATTATAACAGTATTTTTATGGAATAATTTCTGTCCTTTTTTAATGGAGCCTGAATGATTCAAATATTCATTTTTCAGTCTAAATAATTATAATATTATTTGATAACAATGATGAGGAAATTGTCTGTTTTTCTCGAGGAAGCCAAAACGATTTACATATTTTTTCTGTTCAAATAATTAATATTATTTGGATGACAATAACGTACATATAATAAGAAGACGTTTCAAAACTCATCTCCACAAATGAGACATATCCAAACATCTTAATATTCATCTTTAAATAATTTAATCTTGTGCTAACCTATAAAGCGTCTCAAATGATGTCTTCAATCTATAAAACGTCTCAAACAATATCTTCAGCATATAAAGCATCTCAAACAATGTCTCTATTTTAAGAGTAGTTCTGAAAATAGAGGCGATTTTTGGAAGTTCCCAAGTGAAACATCTTAGAAGAGTGATTTTGTTGTAGCGCCACGTAGGGAGATTCAATGCAAAAATAATAATAATAAGCATCTTGTGCGCATTGAAACAAAACCACGATATCCCCTTCCTTTTCATTATTCCACTTGCCAGATTCTAGCGAAACCGAGAATAATCTTTCCATGTCTGTCATTTTTGCTACGGTTGTTCCATTTTTTTATACTCATCGACGAACTCGTTGATTCTTTGCATGCATAGTAGTTTTTATGCAGAAAATTTTGAAAATGAAACTAAAAATCGATGCTTTGTTTTTCTCTGATATGCAGGGGGCGTGACGTCGATGAACCCGTTCCTGATGAAGTTCTTCCCGGCGGTGTACCGGATGGAGCAGGAGGCGGAGAAGAACCAGAGCAACCAGTACTGCAACTTTGACAGCCCACTTCTCACCATGTTCGCCTCGTCCCTCTACCTCGCCGCGCTTGTCGCCTCCGTCTTCGCCTCCACCGTCATCCGCATCGCCGGCCGCAACTGGTCCATGTTCGGCGGCGGCGTCACCATCCTCGTCGGCGCCGCGCTCAACGGCGCTGCCAAGAACGTGCTCATGCTCATCGTCGGCCGCGTCCTCCTCGGTATCGGCGTCGGCTTCGCCAACCAGGTATGCTGCTGTTTGCTGCCACGGTGCCACTCGATCTCTCACCAACCTAACTTGCAGAATTTACTGTTTTGTCAAATGTGAGAAGTAACAGTTTTTACTGATGAATTTTTTTGTCGGTGTGTTGAACAGTCGGTGCCGCTGTACCTGTCGGAGATGGCGCCGGCGAGGCTGCGGGGGATGCTCAACATCGGGTTCCAGCTGATGGTCACCATTGGCATCCTGTGCGCGAACCTGGTCAAGTACGGCACGGCCAAGATTAAGGGTGGGTGGGGTTGGCGCGTCAGCCTGGCGCTGGCGGCGGTGCCGGCGACGATCATCGCCGTGGGCGCGCTCTTCCTCCCGGACACGCCCAACTCGTTAATCGACCGCGGCCACACAGACGATGCTAGGCGCTTGCTCGGGCGAGTGCGCGGCACGGACAAAATCGAGGAGGAGTACAACGACCTGCTGGAAGCAAGCAAAAAGTCGAAGCGCGTGACCAACCCGTGGCGAAACATCCTCGAGCGCCAGTACAGGCCGCAGCTCACCATGGCCATCGCCATCCCGCTCTTCACGCAGCTCACCGGCATCAACGCGATCATGTTCTACGCGCCGTTGCTGTTCAAGACGCTGGGCTTCGACGACGACGCGTCCCTCATGTCGGCCGTGATCACCGGGCTCGTCAACGTCTTCGCCACCTTCGTTTCCATCTTCAGTGTGGACCGCATCGGCCGCCGCAAGCTCTTCCTCCTGGGCGGCACCCAGATGCTAGCGTGCCAGATCGCCGTCGGCAGCCTCATCGGGGCCATGTTCGGGTTCTCCGGCGTGGCCAACATCCCCAAGGCGTACGCGGCGTCCGTCGTCTCCCTCATCTGCATCTACGTCGCTGGCTTCGCCTGGTCGTGGGGCCCCCTCGGATGGCTCGTCAACAGCGAGATCTTCCCGCTGGAGATCAGGTCGGCCGGGCAGAGCATCAACGTGTCGGTGAACATGCTCTTCACCTTCATCATCGCCCAGGCCTTCCTCCCCATGCTCTGCCGCTTCAAGTTCATCCTCTTCTTCTTTTTCGTCGCGTGGGTGGTCATCATGACACTGTTCGTCGCCTTCTTCCTGCCGGAGACGAACAACGTGCCCATCGAGAAGATGGTGCACGTGTGGAAGGAGCACTGGTACTGGCGGAGGTTCTTCCGCGACGAGGACGTGCACGTCCGCGCTGACGTCGTTCGCTCGTAAGTTCAGTACTATACTCTCTCACACGTAGGACGATGACGAACTCACTAGTCTGAATTACTCCTTTCATTTTCTCTTCTTTTCAAAGCTCCGGCTTAATTTCTCCGTGTCGGATACTAATACTATACTTGGGGATTGTTAATTTGGATCAAATATGAATATAAAGGGCATGCAAGTTTCAAAAACTGTTGGTCTCTGTGAAGTCATCTCGATAGTGTTTTGCGATCACTGGATAGACAGTATGCTAACAACAAACATAAGTTTTACTTCACATGATACATCATCGAACTTATATAAATTTTATATAATCAGAACGAAACACCACGAAACACTATCTAAATTCAACAAGTCATATAAGTGTCATTCAAATTTTATAAGACTTTCCAATAATTTTACGGTGAAAAGTAGTGCACAGCGAAACTTACTTTGATGTATCCTAGTACAAAGTTAAATTTGAATATCATTAAAATTCTCTGAATTCTAAAACCTTTCAAACTTTTTTAAAATGTTTCCTGTTCCTTTGAAAATTATTGGTTTTATATTCAAAATTAGAATTTCCTAATTTCGACACGATTACAAAATTATTAATTTTTCCGAACCATAGAATATTCCATAATATTCTTTGTTGTCCGTTTGAATTCTTGTCAAACCTTAAAAATTCACTCAAAAGTCTAAAATTCGAAAAAAGTGAAATTTTACAGAAAAGCCCCCGCTTTTCTGTAAAATTTCACTTTTCCCTCTTTTCTCTTTTCATTTTCCCCTTCTCCTTTTCTTTCTTTTTTTTCCTCCTCCTTTCTTTTTCTCTCTCCTTCCTTCTTCTTCCTCCTGTTTCCTACGTGCTGTCTCCTGCTCTTCTCTCTCCTTCTCTAGGCGCAGCCTCTTCCCTCTCTTCTCTCCTGGCCAAGCCTAACTCGGCCCCTCCTCGGCCAGCCCAGCCCGGGCGCTGCCGCTGCCGCCTCCAACCGGCTGCCGAGCTCACCGGCGCCGCCCTTAAATCCGGCGATACCCAACCTCCTGGTGTCCTTATCCCTTCCTCCTCCTCCCCTATAAAAGCAGAAGCTCCTTCTCTCCTCACTTTTCCAGCCGCGCCGATACGCCGCTGTTCGCCGCTCCTATGCACGCCACCGCTGCTGGCCCAATGCTGCCGCCTCCTGCTCCACCGCACGCCCTGCTCCTCCTCTCTCCGCTGCAGCACCACCGATGAGTACTGAATTCATCTTGACTTCGTATGTTTCTACTGAAGGAAGAAAAAATAATTTGCATCGATGTCAGGTAGATCTATGGTCTTGTTTCTGCATTCAACTGAAGAATGTAATTGACTCGGAAGGAACTCGGAAGGAATTTTTCAGGTAAAGTTGACTGGGACTCTGAGAGGAAGAATGGAGTAGAAGAAACACTTTGTCAGTGGACTGTTCTCCCAACGGGTGAATGGACCGGATTATCGGCCGTTGTAATAAATAGATTATAAAAATTAACTGAAACAACATTGATATAAAAAGTTTTTAATTTTTGTACCTTTTAGATACGTAGCACAAATAATTTGGATAATAATTCGTTCGTATAAGCTGACAAGAACGTACCCCTCAAAATAAACTAGGATATACGTTTTTACATTGTTTTCTTTGTAAAACTTGACCATTATTTTTTTCACTCTGTTAGGGCCGGTCATGAGATTTTGACGGCCTAGGATAAATAAAATTTAGGCATCCTTATAATAATATAACAATAATATAGTATTCAAGTTTATATATGTATATATATATATGCTAAATACATCTAAAACAATATCATATAAAATAATGTTTGAACCCTGCTGGGTCATTTAAAATCTGTTCTGTTGCCTACGATGTTGCTGGGAACTTTGTTGTTCAGACTGCTAGTCGGCTTTTGTTAGGGCTTAGTACCTAGCTTAACTGTTACTTTGTGATGGGTGTCTAATGCAGGAGGTTTTTCTAGCATGTTTTCACTTTGAACTCCTCTGTAAAGCTAGAATCCTTAGCAAGTTATATTCAGCTTTCAAATAAAGCTAGATAACATGTCTTTTCCTTCAAAAAAACATTCCTTGAGATGAGAGATCGCCGATACGTCAACATGTGCGAGCCTACAAAGAGAGAGGGGTGTACTGTATATATGTATATATATAGCGGTGAATCTAAGATTTTACCAATGGATATGCCGTGTCAAAATCTCTGTATGTAATTCGATAAAAATATTTTTCTAATTGAGTAAATAGTTATTAAATTTACACCGCAATTTATTTTTTTAATTGTGTAAATAACTAATTAATTATTAAATTTTAATATAATAGTTTTGTTCCCGCAGAACGTGAACAACAAAAGAAAAAAATAGGCCGAACGAACTCTGCCAAAGGGAAAAATCCCTGAATATTCAGGGACACAAGTGAATTGGACCCCGACCTCACGTTTCAATAGTAATGCTTTGGCCACTGAGCCACAAATTTTTTTTTTACGGTTTTGGATGCTAGCATGTACTTTAGTCTATATATATATGTGTGTGTGTGTGTATATATATGTGTGTGTATATATATGTCCTTGGGATTTAAGGATCTAGGACGGTCACACTGCCCGCCCCTCTTAGGGCCAGCCCTGCACTCGTTTATGATCAATGATTACAAAGATAACATCACATAATTTTTTCAAATATAAATGTACTATCTAACATGAATAACAATAATTATTAATCTTGACTCTTGCATTTACAATAAAGTTATAAATTTTGGCTCAAGCTTGGATTTAAGAAACAGTTTTTATGATGTTGTAAGAACGGAACCATTTGGTGGTACGGAGCAGTATGTTTCAGGCAGCCGCTGCTCCGGCCAAGCTTCAACTTGGACTTCTCGCTACCGGAGACTCTTTCAAACGAGGCTGCTCGTGGGGGCCACCCAACGTGGGTCATAGACGCTGGGCCCAGCTATCTTACCCCCACCAAACAGCAGGCGCCCACACTTCTTCCTTACTCCTGCGTTTTATGAATAGTTTAATTTGAGATAGAATTTATATATTAGTATTGAAAGTAATAAAATCAAAATATGTTTTATTAATGAGAAAGTAGTATTATAAAATAATAGATAAAAGGTGCCAAAGAAATAAAAAATAATTTATGAATCGATAACACTTAAGGAGATAAAAATGAAGTTTTTGGGATACATGTCTTCTTAAAACAACTTAAAAGCAGCTTATGCTTAAAATATAATTATATTATGTGTCAAACAGAAAAATTATAGTTAGCTTAATTAATAGTCACAATTATATATATAACTAATAATCATAATCAGTTATATTTTGTTTATATAATAATCAAGATTATATTACAATCTTTATTATTTTAAGTTGTTCCTAAAGATGTCATTGATGAACTATAAGTGGCTTTTTTGACAGATAAAATTCTTGTTCAACTGACACAATTTTTAACTAACTACGAAACAGGATTGTAGAAACAATCACTTCAAAACTGGACGGTAACCGGCCTGGCGGCATCTAGCCGATTTTGCGAAGCATGGGGCGGGGACGGGTGAGTCACCGTGTCAGCGACAGCGAACGCATCGCGTCTCGCGCGCTGACTCGCGGACGCGGTCGCCGCACGAAGCGAAGCGGATCACGCGCGTACGGTTTGACTCTCGCACGTGCGGACGGACTGGCCCATGCGTGCTGTGCTCCCGCTGCTTCGAGGCCTCTGCCTAGCTGCATCGGTCGCTACCATGCCACTATGCCAGTGCACCGCCCATCCTCGCACCAGGGAACGGACTTGCAAGCTCGGCCGACACCTTTGACCTCACCTGCACGCACGTTATGTCATCGTAGCATTGTATACTACTCATCCGTTCCGTAATAGTCGCTTCGTACTACTAGCAAGCACTACGCTTTGAGTTAAGGCAGTGTATGCTTGTTACAGAGAAAAATGAGCTCATTTCCTTTGGTATTGCAAGATACCACCTATCCGGCATGTTCTAACAGCAGTATGTATAAGAATGCCCTACAATATAGTAGTAGTATTATAGGGCTTATCCTATATACAATAGTTCCTCTGTACAACAAATGTTTTATTTCGATTATTTAAAATTTATTCCATAAATATTTAATTTTTATCTATTTTCTATGGTTAATATATGTGTAATTAACTGACCTTGATTAACTGAATAACACCACCCAATCCATCAGTTTATCTAGAAATCAACATTAACAAATTAATAAGTGACACCTGGGTTATTTTTTCATGCTACTATTTTGTGTTACAATGACACTTACATAGCACCATTGCGTCAGTTAATAGTCTCCTTGTCAGTCACATAAGGGCTAAGGCGATCTGTGGCAATTGCAGGCGGATTTAGCACATGTCAAATTCTTCAATCACATCAGGCACGATGGATACACACACGCGCAGAAATTCTTGCATCGGCCGACCTGCTTGCTTCTCCGCCGAATCTGGTGCGTCTGATTCGTGGCCGAGTCAGCATATAACCATATATATCCCTCCCGTTCGATGCGTCTGTACACCTGTACCCAATACAACTGCAATTAACTAAGTACTATTAGTTATGGCCGGTATAACTAATTACATTTGCGACTTCCTGTTCAGGATAATGCTGACAGCCAATTTCAGCGTATAACCATCAACGGAAAGCAGAGTTCACATGAACGGCCGCTGTTTCCAGGAAGCAGAGGCTGCTCAGGTGGGTCGTGGATGCAGAGTACTCGCACTAAATATGGGCAATTAATTATGGGCAAACGATTTTCTCACTAAAAATAATGCAAGAAACAGGCTGTAACGTTGATCGGAAATTTTGCAGTCCGCCCCTTGGAAATTTGACTCTTTTACATTGGGCCCCCGGCCTCCACCCCGCCTATATATTTCCCGCCCTCCCATTCGCTTCTGCATTCACAGCACACTCGTCTCTGATCTCTTCTTTGAGCTCGTGAGTTCTTCTGCCCGAGGGAGGGAGGCCTAGTGCAAACTAGCTTGTACGCCGACGGTGAGATTGTGGTGGTGGTGGTGGTCGCAATGGCTGGCGGCGTAGTGGTGAACAACGGAGGGGGGAAGGACTACCCCGGCAAGCTCACCATGTTCGTGCTTTTCGCGTGCATCGTCGCCGCCACCGGCGGCCTCATCTTCGGATATGACATCGGAATCTCCGGTGAGTTCTATCGGCTAAACCGAAACTCTTCACCTTTTGCGCGCTTAGGGCTGGAAAGTGGAATCGAGCACACAGCCCGGTCTGGCGCCGGGGGTGGCGGAGGCGGGCGCCAGGGGGCGGCAGCTCTGGCGGCGCTCGGGCAGAAGCTGGAGCCTGGAGAGTTGCTGCTGGAAGCCTGCGGGATGTTTTTTATGCAGAAAATTTTGAAAATGGAACTAAAAACCGATGTTTTTTTCTCTGATACGCAGGGGGCGTGACGTCGATGAACCCGTTCCTGATGAAGTTCTTTCCGGCGGTGTACCGGAAGGAGCAGGAGGCGGAGAAGAACCAGAGCAACCAGTACTGCAAGTTTGACAGCCCGCTGCTCACCATGTTCACCTCGTCCCTCTACCTCGCCGCGCTCGTCGCCTCCTTCTTCGCCTCCACCGTCACCCGCGTCGCCGGCCGCAAGTGGTCCATGTTCGGAGGCGGCGTCACCTTCCTCGTCGGCGCCGCGCTCAACGGCGCTGCCAAGAACGTGCTCATGCTCATCATCGGCCGTGTCCTCCTCGGTATCGGCGTCGGCTTCGCCAACCAGGTATGCTGCAGCTGCTGCCACTCTCTCACCAACCAAACTTGCAAAATGCTGGAGTCAGTGCAGTGCAATTTTTTGCTTTGACTTTGCACCGAAAAATACGACTAGTTGCGTGTCCATTTGTACATCAAAATTAATTTCTAGCGCTCAAGTCTTGGAGATAAGAGGTTGCTCTCGTGCTCTCGTACATGAAGTGCAAAGGGACTTGCCTTTCTCTAGCTCGAGGCCTCGAGCCATCAAAGTTGAAACTTTTCATAAATTTGCTGAAATTTTGTACCTTAGACCTGACTCCAACACCCACAACCTCATTTCACTAAATTTTACTGTTTCGTCAAATGTGAGAAGTAACAATTTTTACTGATGATTTTTTTTTTGTCGGTGTGTTGAACAGTCGGTGCCACTGTACCTATCGGAGATGGCGCCGGCGAGGCTGCGGGGGATGCTGAACATCGGGTTCCAGCTGATGGTCACCATTGGCATCCTGTGCGCGAACCTGATCAACTATGGCACGGCCAAGATTAAGGGCGGGTGGGGTTGGCGCGTCAGCCTGGCGCTGGCGGCGGTGCCGGCGGCGATCGTCGCCGTGGGTGCGCTCTTCCTCCCGGACACGCCCAATTCGTTAATCGACCGCGGCCACACAGACGCCGCCAAGCGCATGCTCCGGCGAGTGCGCGGCACGGACAACATCGAGGAGGAGTACAGCGACTTGGTGGTAGCCAGCGAGGAGTCCAAGCTCATGACCCACCCGTGGCGGAACATCCTCCAGCGCCGGTACAGGCCGCAGCTCACCATGGCCATCGCCATCCCGTTCTTCCAGCAGCTCACCGGCATCAACGTGATCATGTTCTACGCGCCGGTGCTGTTCAAGACGCTGGGCTTCGCCGATGACGCGTCCCTCATGTCGGCCGTGATCACCGGCCTCGTCAACGTCTTCGCCACCTTCGTGTCCATCTTCACCGTGGACCGCCTCGGCCGCCGCAAGCTCTTCCTCCAGGGCGGCATCCAGATGCTGGCGTGCCAGATCGTCGTCGGCAGCCTCATCGGCGCCAAGTTCGGGTTCTCCGGTGTGGCCGACATCCCCAAAGCGTACGCGGCGTTCGTCGTCCTCTTCATCTGCGCCTATGTCGCCGGCTTCGCCTGGTCGTGGGGCCCCCTCGGATGGCTCGTCCCCAGCGAGATCTTCCCGCTAGAGATCAGGTCGGCCGGGCAGAGCATCACCGTGTCGGTGAACATGCTCTTCACCTTCATCATCGCCCAGGCCTTCCTCCCCATGCTCTGCCACTTCAAGTTCATCCTCTTCTTCTTCTTCGGCGCATGGGTGGTCATCATGACACTGTTCGTCTCCTTCTTCCTACCGGAGACGAAGAACGTGCCCATCGAGGAGATGGTGCTCGTGTGGAAATCGCACTGGTACTGGTGTAGGTTCTTCCGCAACGAGGACGTGCACGTCGGCGCCGACGTCGAGATGCCCGCCGCCGCCGCCGCCAACGGCAGCAAGGTTGACCCAGCCAAACTCGCCTACTGACCTCAGCGCATCGCCGACGTCGTTCGCCAATAAGTTGCCACTGTTTTTTTTAAAAAAGTGTCCATTCTTCTGTACCATACTCTCTCTCGCACCTAGGACGATGACGAGCTCACTAGTCTGAATTACTCCTTTCATTTTCTATTCTTTTCAAAGCTCCGGCTTAATTTCTCCGTGTCGGATACTAATACTATACTTGGGGATTGTTAATTTGGATCAAATATGAATATAAAGGGGATGCAAGTTTCAAAAATTGCTGGTCTGTGTTGAGTAGAGTGACTTATGCCTGTGTTTTGCTCTGGCTCCTGTCGCCAACGAGACAAAGTTCGTGATCACTGGATAGACAATACGCTAATAACAAACATAAGTTTTACTTCACATGATACATCATCTAACTAGTATAAATTTTATATAATCTGAATAAAACACCGTCAAACACTGTCTAAAATTCAAGATGGCATATAAGTTTCATTCAAAATGTATAAGGCTTTCCAATAATTTTACGGTGTATATAGTGCAAAGTGATCTCTCCAGCACAAAAAAAAAAAACTGGTCATTTGCCACTTTCAAGATAACCCCTTTAATTATGGTGTCACTCTTAATAATGATACGTAGGATCATGTATTATTTTAATCAATGAATGTGAATCAGGAAGACAAAAAATACGAAGCCACTTCTTAAGAATGGCAAATTATCAAATCACTCGTCCTAGCATAAAGCAAAAGTATGTATGAAACATGATACATCCTATCTGGTGGTTTACGCTAATTTTTATTCTCCAAAACACTTCCTAAATGTCACCATCTATATTCTAATCCAAAATTTCATGGAGCTTGATTTTTAGAAAGCCCCTAAAATAATTCAGACAGAGAATCACTTGGAACTCTATTTTAAAAAATTACTAAATTTCATTTATTCATAGTGGATAAGGAGTAGTTCCCAGATTAAATTTGGGAAGCAACTAAAAAAGCAAGGCAGGCACACTCAGCAACAGCGCGTACGGGGAGACTCCTGTGAACATGGAAAAAACCTCTCCTTTTCCACCAAAAGGCAGCGAGCTAGCAGCTAGCAGCACAGCACACGCAGACGCAGCACTACAACCACCAACCCACACATCTCGCCTTATCCTAGGGGATCCATGGCTGATTCGACGCGATCCGGGCCCCAAAATGACGAGATCCATATGACAAAATCGATCGATCTAGCTGGGGAGAGCACATAGCACGGTAGCAGCAGCTGGTGACTACTCCACTGTAGTGTGCTACTAGCTTTGTGTAGTCACGAGCTCCATAACGAAAGGAGAGGGGCATCCGGATTAGCGCAAATTGATTGCGGGCACCGGCGAACGCGTGACTCCGATCCAAAGCAGAAGAAAGAAAGAAAGCAAGCAAGAAATGTGGCGGGTTGTCTCGGTCGGTGTACCGTGTACGCTTGTGGATATGATCCGGATTAATTTGTGGATAAACCTCGTGGTTTTCTTCGGGCCGACGTGTAAAGCTGCACAAGTTTGGATTTGGTTTTGGGGACTTGGGGATGTGAGTGCTTTGGCTTGGAGAATTTTGACCGACAGGTCTGGGATTGGGACTTTGGGGGTACACGTGACAGGGCCCGATTCGAAGCCGCCGACCACGCATCGCGCTGCAGATAGTTCTTGGGCTTTCATGCCATATTTCCACGTCGATGCTTGATGGCTGTGTTGGCTTTTCCTTTTCCACGATACGATGATACCTGTTACAGGCACATCACCAGATCACCTTTCTCTTTTCGGTGCATGCACAGCCTGCCTGGCTGCATATATTTGAGCTTCCCTGAAACGTAGGATAACTACAGTTCTTGCATGTATGGATCCACCGACCTCTACCGTGAACTGCTCTTCGTTTAGAAACGAAACGATCGGTCATCTGATCCGTGTGAATCACGTACGTCGGCAGGCTTCAGTTGGCGATTTTGTCAGTTGATTGCCGATTTGCCGAGACGCGCGTCAACCCAGCAAGGCAGCAACGACATGCCACGGCCATTTACGACCACGATTCCGGCGGCAGGTGGCACGGCGAGATTACGAAGCAGGCAGCGCGAGCGAGCGGCCGGGTGGACGCGCGCGACACGTATGTACGTACGCGCAGGAAGTGGCGCGTGCGCGTGCGTGCATGTGGGATGGAGTTTAGCACGGCGTCAGTCCAGCGACGAAGGCGGTGGCGATTGGGCGTTGCCGCCGCCAGCCCGCCACCGACGCGGTTGGCTGGGTTTTGACTAACCAGCACAAAACCTGGCTTTAGTAAAAAAACCTACTCCATTCGATGTCTTAATTACTGGTGTTTTGAATAATAAGTACCGTGATAATTAATTTGTTTGTATATTTTTTATTTTGTTTATATTAAATATGGTTGTGTTATACTTGTAGATATTGAGTTTATATATATACATAGTGGTATATAAGTCTAAAGTAACATATCAATCACCAAAATATAAGTAATTAACACCCAAATACTCTAAGGGCTCCTTTAGAACACAGGATTTTTACAGGAATTATAGTTCAATTCCCGTAAAAATCTTTTGAAGTTTCTTTATTTCAAAGAGGCCTAAGCCTTGAAAGTAAAAAATAGAACTAGACAAAATTCATGTAAAGTAGCCCACAAGCATGTGTCTATAAAATTTATGGGTTTTAAATCATACATGTGCCTAAACCTACTACATACTCGAAACCCTAGAAAACCACATTTTTAATAGGATAACATAACTATATATCTTAAAATTCTTCTCACACTAAATAGATACATATTATATAACCATACATAGAAAATTACTAACAAAAATATTATTACAACGTTATATAAATGACACGTTTAAGAAAATTTTAAGAAAAAACAAAGAGAATTTTATTAATCAAGTAAACACAGTTTCAATATAATAACATAACTATACGTCTTAAAATTATTTTCACACTAAATAGATGCATATTATATAACCATGCATAGAAAATTATTGGGAGCATGCACGAGGCCACGGGTCACAGGCCCAGGTAAGATTGAGAGCCCACTTTAAACGGCTTAGGTTGGACTGCTGCCAATGGCAACGGCCCGATTTCCCACACTTCCCGTAGGCCCAGTCCAGAATCTGGGCCCCACTCGGCTGTGTATATCAGGAGACGCTTTTTTTTACATTGCTTTCTAAAATGAACTAATTCCTCCGGTTTTAAAAGTTATTTTAGACATAATTTCAGATACCACGAAATAATTAATTAGTATGTATTTTCTTTATTTATTTATATTAAATATAGTGCTGAAGTAAAGACAGCATAGAAGACGAAGATTATTAGTACATCATCAAAGATATAGACATCTAAAATACACAACAAAATATAAAATAATTTATTGTAGATAACTCCAGATATAAGTTTGAAACAACTTGGTTCGTGGAACTAGATGAGTATTCGTGAGGAAAGAATTTGGGCGGAGGTGTTGGACCTATTCGTGAGCAGCGGAGGTAGCGTTTTTCTGGGAGTTGCACATTGTCAGTTTGTTCCATTTTCTCGGAATAAAAACTGAATTTCAAATTGAAAACCGAAAACCAAAAACTAAAGTTATTAAAAATATAAATCAAATATTATAAAAAACCGAAATTGCGTGTACCAGTTCAGTTTAGTTTTTGGTTAAATTTTGCCCGCCCCTATCTTCGAGTGGCAATTATGGGTGATGGGTTGACACGATGAGGATAGGTAATTTGTCATGTTTGTAACAATACTCAATTATCGGTCTTGAGATTCATATTTCAATTCCTGTTTTTCCCCACCTCAACGTTAAGAAACACACCCCCGGTTGCAAAAAAATGTTGTTCGAGACAAACGACGTGAACTGCAATGCTTTGCCTTGTTTGACCCCATAAAATTCAAATTTAAACTCAGTCAACGCACTGTGAAAAAAGACAAATCCATCGTATGACCGTTATTCACGCCTGAATTTGTCTTTTATTTTTTCCCATGTGCTGATTGAATTTAAATTTAAATTCACCTAATGTACGTAGATTTCTTTTTAGCTAATGTACATAGATTTCTACCAAGTTTGATCGATCGATGCAGCTTCGCTTGAGCTGGTCGATTCGATGAGTATACGGCCAAGAACTTGATGAACTGGAGCCCATGCCACTTTTGATCAGACCATGTAAAATACGTTGCATGGCTACACCTAGCTTGGCCCCCAGCAGCTGAGGTACATGACCATCCTAAGCGACTCCTCGGCGGCGCCGGCGACCTCTCTCGCCGACGACGACCGAGAAGCCCCGCCTCGCCGCCGACGAGCACGGCTTCGCCACTTGCTCCTTGAGCTCGATGGCGGCCCCCAGTGTCACCGCCATGTACGCCTTGTTTGCCATCGCAAACCTCATAGACCTTTCTTGTTCTCTGAAGATTACCGCTGTTACCTGAATTCCTGAAACTGAAGCGAAACACTTGTAGCTTGAGAGCTCAGCAATGGCTGTTTGCTGTGAACTTGTGATGTCTAGTCATGGAGAGGTGACGAGTGAGCTTTGTGTCTGTATATATACAGTTGGTGACATGCATGGCAACTTGGCAGAGGGCTGTGTCAGTGGCCAGTGGTTTTGGAGGCAGTTGGGAAAACAGGTGGCTGACTAGACCACAGGTTCCTTCAAACCAGGAGCTCAGGGAGGAGAGAGTCCATGGTATTGCTTGGTAAGTTGGTATGGCTTCATGAGGCCATCTGTTTTGGATGTGGACGGCGGCTTTCGTGCCTACGCCTCTCTCACATCCCTGCTTCAGCTGCAACTTTCATCAAAAGCCCAGGAGATCCTCTTGGCTTTGAGATTTGGTATCGTTCTATTGTTAGTATTGTTAGTATTATACCATTAGAAAATTAATTATAACCATTGATTTTGAAGAGTGGTTTGATACTTTTAATTAATTATGATTAAGACATACTGGTTTAATTAGTTTTTAGCCGCCAACAACTAAAAAGCACGTACGTGTAAACTGCCTGAAGTTTTTAGAATAAAAAAGTAAGTTTAATCATCCGCATTAAAAAAATAGATGGTTTTATTCTTTGTAAATTCTACTACTTCTTATTATGATATTAGTAGAAATTAATCAGAATCGTTCATGATTTAAAGATCAATTGTTAGAATATATTATACTGCATGCACAGTAAAATTTGTCTTAAAGATTTAGGCCTCACGTTTGCTGCTGAATTTAAGATTTAGGCCTCGATTGCTTTGATGCCTGAAAACCAACTGCAGAGTTGGAGAGGTTGTACTACCTACTCGTGGTGTGGATAAGTTCTAAGCACATCAGGGTTAACAAAATCGTTCGGTAACCACCGCTCACATACTGCTCGCGCTTGGCACCGGTATACTGACCGGTTTCATTTAAAATTCAAATTGAAAATTAAAAAAAAAGGAAAAAAGGAAAAATGCCTAAAAATAGTATGTAAATTAATATGATTTATGGTAAAATTAGTTTTCAAAAATATTGAACTATCACAAAGTTATGAACCAAACAAGATAAACAAAAATGTAAAATGCAAAAATAATTTATTTTTCAATCTTCTTCACTCGTTATTGTTTGATTCTTTGCATGTAGGCATCTTGGATTAATGTCATATGTTTGATCAAATAAAATATTATTCTTGATAAGTGCTGCCTGTTAATTATTTGTTCTAAGCCTATTAATCCATAAACACTCACACTATTGAGTCACAAGACTTATTCTGTTGATTCATGTGCACGTAAGATTTGTAGCTGTTGGTATGTTAATTCACATGCATGTAAAGTTTAACAATTCACATGCACATAAGGTAATATCTCCTAGTATATTGATTCACACGCATACAAAGTTTGGTGATTCACATGCACATACGACATGTAGCTACTCATATGGCAAAACCACTGCAGTTTGAACATAACAAAGCTAGGAGGAGTACAAAGCAAACATTCTTGCTTCACATGGCTTACAACTAATGTCTACAGATGAATACAACGTCGCTTATAACCAATAGAGCCAACAATGATAAGTTAGAAATACTCGAATAGCCAATTAACCATATTGTTTTTTTAATTTATACTTTATTGTAAACTTATAAAATTTATGGTATTGTAAGTTTCCTATTTATCTTGAAAAATACTTTTTGACGATCTTATAATTTTTATTTTTTATTGAAAATTTGTCTGACCGGTACTGCGGTAACCAAGCTCGGTACCACGGTTACCACGATAACCGAATTTGAAACGTTTCGTGAACTGATCTGAATTCAAACTTTGAGATGTAAAATTTGATCGAATTTTTTTGGTAACCGTTCGGTTACCACAGTAACCGCTATCTCGAGCCTGAGTGGTATTCAGTCCCAAAATGGTTTTGTTAACCTTGATTTACATGTGTAAGAAGCTGGCTAGAACAAAAAAAACCTTCTTTGATGCAACCTGCATGTGCTACTTCTTCAATCCTCAGTGTTTTGTTTGTCTTTCAGATCATCAGATGCTTCAGCTTACCTGACAAATTAGCAAGATCGGTACAGTAGCCATTTAGGAAAAAAACCAACGGTGTGTCAGCGCCTATCTCGCATGTAATTTCGGACGTTCTGAACGTATGCAGATTGCTGGTTAATTAACTAGGACTAGTTTGTCTAGTTGGATCATCAGTAAGAGCAATAATTAAAGCTGCAAAGGTCGCAGATAAGCGCGTAGATTATCTATCAGATCCAATGCAAGTATTATATGGGTATAGAGATCTCCCGAATCTCATCTTGGAGCAACACCATTGTAGCTTTCTGGTCATTTCCTGCATTTCAAGCGCAAGTGGAGATCGCCTTCAGGAAATCGGCAGAGTTTAGGTGGTTTTATAACGCATTAGGACGCAATTTGCGATGGCGTTTGACACGATCAAGTGATTAAACAAGTGGCAGAGTGTAGTAGCTGGAGCCATCTCCAGTTGATAAGGACTTTCGGATGAATCATTGTTTATTAGATCAGTTATCTTTGACAGTGACGGATAATTCTCACATGAACATCTTGTTCTGACTGAATGAATATGTAACAGTGTCATCTTCTTTGACAGTCAATGAGGAGGCCGGTCGCTTTATTAGGGTAACAAAAGTGCTAATTGGATTAGTTAGGTAAATCAACTTTGCAGTATAACCGTATGCTTGTTTCAGTTTCTAGTAACTATAGCTGCTTCTAGAATTTAAAATTGAAAGAAACGGTAAATATTTGAAGATGAATATAAAAACACCTCTCTGGATCCTCGAATTGAAAGAGAGATTGAGAGGGATCAAGAATCCTAATTCTCGCTATTTGGAATGGATCCAATTCTATTGAGTCTGACTCATAGTGATCATTTCTCTTTAACAAAGAATGACCTTGGTTATCAAAGGATTGAACAACCAAGATCTATTTACTTACGATACCTAGTTGGCATTAATAACAAGGATCTAATGAACGAGAAGTAGCTAGAACTAAATTACGAGAACCAGTGACTGAGGAATCTAAAAATAAACTAGAATACAGAAGCTAAGAAACACCAGCTTTTTCAGATTCTCATCAATTAGATACTCAAACAACTAGATACTCAAACCAGTTAACTAAATACTTAGATTAAATATTAAGAATTTTCAGCTGAAACAATAATGCCCTAATTCATGGAAGCAAATTTTGGCAAAACAAATTGATATGTTTGAACTTGCAAGAGTCAGAACTGTATTTCAACTTGCAACCGTTGACATGTGAGGACACACAAAAACAACTTGCAAGCGTCAGAATTGTAGCAAGACTACGAGAATAGCACAGCTAATTGTTTTTACTTATTGACTGCATTACATGGGAACTTAGAAAAGGAATTAGAAAATGAACACATCGCTCACTCTGCCTTGCACCCATGCTTGGTATTCACTTTGAACTGCTCTGGCGAGTGATGTTTCAACAAGCAGATTTTAGCACTAACATAAAACAGCACATATGTATCATTACAGTTACACAGCAAGTACTGAAATACTGGAGTTAGATTGCTCTCTGACGACTGATCCGGCAAGAACACTAGACTACCACACACTAAGCTACCAACCACAAAACCTAGCAGTTTACAAGAATCGCGTGACACATTGCTGAAGCCATATCATATAGCTTCAGTAGCAGAAAAGGGTACGATTTACACTGAGTCGATCACTTCAACTTGTTGTTGTGCGAGGTATCTTTCCCTCCGTTCTTTCTGCAATTAACACATGAAGGATGGATTTCAGAATTAAGAAAATGAACTGAATCAAAGAAATAGCCGGAGCGATTTGACGTGACTTTAAGAGATATACCCATTCATCGATGACAAGCCCTTCACCAACAATTTTTGGGCCACTCTCCTCTGCAGGTTTCTTCCGCGCCTCAAGCGCGGCCTCTGCCTCAGCTAACTGAGTGTTCAACTTTTCCAGTTGCTTTCAAAAAACATGACCAGGAGTCAGATATTATTGAACTTTCTATTCCACCAAAAAAGTTTTGAATATACAAACAGTGTTTCTATTTGCTTACAGGGCCTGGATTATCCATATCCAAGAAAACAACCCTCAGGATCTTCTCAACTACAGCTTGATCTCTCTGCTCATCAAACTGAAATAAACAAAAAAAAGCATGCTTCAGTACAGAAAATAAGCTAAAATCCACAAATATATGATCAATAACAAGAAAGCAAGCTGTAGTGACATGTTAATAACAAATGGAGCAGTGAAAAATAAAGTTCAGTTGGTTCCAGCAGCCATATGGCATATGCATCTCATTCAAATCATACCTTGGATCAAGGACTGCTAACATAAAATTGTGTCCATCCAAGATCCAAACAAAGCCACAAGACGCAGATCAGGATAAATGTGCAAAACCTGACAGTAGTGCATACGACCTTCCATAGTTGGAGTAAGATGGGCACCCTAAATTCGTTGCTTTTAGAAAACATCAGTAATTCAGTATACCAATTTTACTGAATCTCCTTGACCATCCCTCGTGTGTTACACTTACAACATAAATATGCCATGTGAAGCATTGCAGAGAACAACAGAGTAAAGATTTTAACTTGTTAGAACTGGACAACAGAATTACACAATTATAGTGAAGGAATCAAGTTAACATCCCAGCATCCTTGTATGTGTGGGGTTCTTTAGTAGGCTTGAGCCTGAGGCTTTGACATGAATTTTTCATGAGTGATTGTTGCTTTCTAAGGCATTTGTTGTTTGTGACTTTGTGTTATAGCCTGCTTTAAAGGGATGATAAAATGCTCTCACCTCCAAGTTCCTCGACTCCATTTCTTAGTTTCGCTACTCATGAGTCATAAATCAATCAATGTGATAAAGTTTTATTAAAACAGAAAGACATGCACCAATTATTTAGATTTTTATTGTAATAAGTCTAATTTCACTCTATTAAAAGGATTATACATTTATACTGTTGGGTCAACGCCGTCAACCAGAAAATGTTTTCTGCGTGACTTGAATTTAAAGAATGGATCAAAGTAACGTTTAAAAGAAAGCAGTCACTGACCAGTTCTGGAGCATATTCCATGGGTCCTTTGACCTTCAAGCTCAAAATCTTGAATTTAACCTTGCACTTCTGTAGAACATTCTCATTGTTCTCCGGGTGCTCGACAAACTTGAAAACTGTCAGTCAGATGGAAACATAAATAAGTACCAAATCGGAAAGCATCACTATTACCAGTTGATCGGGTGATCAGGTGTATTACCAGTTGCTATGATGGTCTCCCCAGGTGCAAGTATGGCTCCAGGAGGGCGCATGAAGCAGCTCTTGGGTGCAGTTGTTTGAAACTAAAGATCAAATATCAGTTAACAGTCAGATGTTTTAATTATCAACATAGATAGTAGTAAATGCTGCTGAAATCAAGCTGCAGATTTAACCCAACTGCTGTACAAGCGGAACTGTGGGAAGCAATGTAGATACAATCCTACAAACCTTAAATGCTACATGAGACTTGCTTGTGTTCTTTATCCTGATTGCGCTCCTCACCTGCTGTCCTGGTTGATCTACAAGGGAAGTACCAAATTTTGATCAGCATCTCTTTGCAAATAAACTAGTATTAAGAAATTTTTTCTTAATAAGCAAAACTGAAGTTCCCTTACTGATTACCCTCCATGAAAATTACCATGAGAAACAGCTGGATGCAACCGCCAACAGAGTGTAACTATTTCTATCAGGAACCTTTCATAGTTTTATATAAGATTATTTGGTATTTAGGATTGATACCTTCATTTGGGGAGTTGTTACATTACTTATCTTATGATCGCATTGATAGGAAATTTTCTATTTAAAGGGAGATGGTATCTCACTGAACGTGAGAAGGAATAACATAAGGTTCCTCAACTCCCTGCACCTCATCACAGAGCATACACAGAGACAAAACGGCAATATCCAGGCCCCAGACCAGCCACTCCTATGTCCATTAATTATCGAAGAGCATTTGACATTGATAACCGCCATCTTAAAACAACAAATTTTTAAAGATATGGTAGTTTCCATAACAGCCTTACCCCACAAAGTAGCAAATCATGGAATGACAACACCACAAAACCTATGGATATTGTAACTTGCAAGGCTATCAGGAAGTATTAGCAAATTGGTGCAGTAAGTATGTTTAGTTTCTTTTGAAGAAAGTAAGTGTGTTTCTCAGTTTGATCACAACAAACTTGAGAATTGAATCCTGAACAAACAACCAAAGGCCCAAAGCTAAATGGGGCATAAAGCTGATCCTAATCTCATGCTCCCCCTCCACCAATATAGGAGCTTCATCTCCTAAGCACCAGACAACAAACAGCATACCGACTGATAGCTGTTGCTTACACCCATATAGGCTAATTCTGCATACATACATGCTATAACTAGCCTATCAGAATTCTAGCTCAACTGTTCAAGCATCATGGAATTTCTATTCAAGATCTCAGCGTTGGCGTGTCCAGTCAGAAAATCTTACTCGAAGAATTTCACAAAGACCTAGATCCAACGCCGAGATTGAGGGTACTCTAACTCCTGAAACAAGATCAAGAAACCCAGATGGGAAACGGAGCCCAAAATGGCAACTTTTCCTGCCGGCCAACCCAAACGGAAGCCTGATAAGTACATTTACCAAAATTAATCAACTCATTCGCCAAATCACTCCGTAAGATCCGGACTTCCCTCATTAATTCCCACTTCTAAACAGCGGAGATCGAGCATAACAAGACAAGATTAACTGCAGAACCCGAACAACCCCGAAGGGTATCTAGTCCCAAATCAGGCAAAAACCGCAGCTTTCCACACACCTCACGACCTCAGCCCATAATTAAACAAGAAAGACTCAAAGGAAAACTTGAATTCCTCGCGCACTCACATGGGAAGTAGAGCTTGCTGGACGGATCGAGCCGGAGGCGGCGGCGCGCCGGCAGCAGAGACTTGGCCACGGACGAGATCGACCCGGCCGGCGCGCCCTGAGCGCCGCCGTCGGTCATGGAAGCCTCGTGGCCGTACAGGCCGGCGGAGTGATGGATCCCGACCGACGAAGACGACGACGCCGACGCCGCCGCCGCCGGCGCGCCACCAGCCTGCCGGAAGGGCATGCGGCAGAGGCTCCAGAGCTTCCCGCCGCCCGAGTCCCCGGCGGGCGCGTACCTCTCCTCGCCGGAGATCGCCAGGGCTTGACGGATGCAGCGGGGTTTGGACCTGGCCTGCTCGGTGCTCGGCTTGTGTGGTTAGATCCTTTGGCTTCTAAAGTAATCCTTCTTTCACCTCAGCTTTAGCTACAGTACATTTTCATCTCACTTATTTTATCTCCTCTCCATAGTTGACTTTTGTTTGCTAGCCTGTTGGACCATGGTCTTTTTGCAGCTGCTGGTACAGTGAAACTAATCATGTAATGTACTCCCTCGAGTCCTCTCTCTCTCAGTTCTGAAAGAATACGATGAACTTTGTCTTACAAAGAATTTATTTATTTCTACTCTATCTCCTTACTTATCTTTATTTTATAAATAAAAAGTTTTATTTATTTAATGTTTGGTACCTATTTTTTTACTACATTTGATTCTTTTTATAAGATACTCTATCTTTTCAACTCTTTTATAAATATAAGACATATTAGAACTTCTACTTAATTTACATCTTTTGTTTTGTATTTGAGTGTGTCAATAAAATACTATCTCTCTTATAGATGAAAATTTTATCTTTTTAAAATCAAAATAAATAAGGGAAAATAAAATTATTTACGTCGATTTCTTAATTCTTATGTAAAAGTTTAAAATGACTTATAAAAGAAATTAGATAGAGTACGTATCACTCCATAATAATACTTAATAAAGAATAATTTGTTTTTATCCTCAATACTAATTTATTTATTTTATGTTAAATTCTCTATGGGAGCCGTGATGCCTGATGGGCTTTGCAGTGTCTACACTACCACTACGTTTGGGTAGCGGTGAATGTTTTTATCGGAGAAAATATAAAAGATTCTTGTGTCATGTATTAATTGTAGAGCGTTCCTTGAGAAAAAACAGTTTCTTCTATCAGTCGAAAATTCTATTTACCGTGCGAGAGAACGTAAAAATTTACTGTAAAAAATCTGTTTAAATGCGGTATACTGTCCCACGCTAAAGATATGTTTATTTTAGCTTAGAATTATATTAATTCAACTTATTTTTATAAATTGAAACAAACAGACCAACTTATTATGCTAACTTATTATAATCCAGAGTACAGATTATAATAATTCAATAAGCTAGTGTAACTAAATTTTTTCTACAAGCTGGATTACTATAATTATAATTTTAAGCTAAAATAAACAGGGTCTAAGTAAATTTTGGTATAAATCCAGAAGAAAAAAAGAGTCACCGTATTCGGTCTGAAAGTCTAAAAGTTCCCAAATTAATTAAAAAATACATCACTATATTATTAATATGAGTCTATTATATTTGGTTGCATAGGTAATTCGCGATGCAGCAGTTGTTTAATAATATACTCTTTTTACTATCTTTTATGCCGTAGTTGAGCTAGCGAGGAAAAAAAATACAAAGCATTGTGGTTTATATTGCTACGTGAGATAGTTATATTCATCGTCGTCAGAGGTCCTCAAGCCATAATAACAACGATGTCATGCAAAAAAAATCTAAAATAACTTACCACATAATTCAATTTTATTAGTGTATTTTAGTAAAATCGGTGGTTGCATATAATTGCGTTTAGTTTTAGTTTTCTTCCGAACTAAGGTAATACCAATAATTGTGTCTCACGAGTTCCAAACCCCGCTTTCTTCACCAGCCAGGCAAAACTTAAATGTTAACTTCAAAACAAACTTGTAAAAAAGCCAAATTTCATAAAAGAATATATGTTCCATAGTAAAGTCTTTTAAACTAACAAGATTATGCCAATCCAAATGAACTAGTTACAAAACATTGCTTGCTCTTGATATATATATAGTCCACAAAAGATTTTATTCTTGTTCAAATGAAAGATAACATCTTAAAAGTTCAAACAGATAAAATCAGCCAAACAAACGGACAAGTACTTCAGAAGCAGCCTAACCATCAACGCTCTGCTGCGCTAAATATTGTAAGTTGTTTAATTTTTTAATCTTATAGAAAAAATATACTTGCACAACATCAAATTAATTTAATTAAATCTATTATAAAATATGTGCATGAATTATATATTATAAAGGTTAGTTATTTTTAAACTCGGTTAAACTTTGAAAAAGTTGACTTAAAAAATCAATACCAAACAATCCAATCGGCATTAGCTGCTAAAAGTTTAAACTAAACCATCAAACACACTGCTTTCCCAAGTCCAAATTGCAAAGCCGCAAGCAAATCCAACCTCTCACGCCCATAAAAATTTGCAAAAAACTAAGAAATTCGTTCAAATTTGAGGAAATTTTCCACACGAAAGCGTGGCGTGCCACGTGGCGACGCCGTAATGGCCGAGAAACCTGTGTAGGCCTACTGGATAAGGAGGATCCCATCCCTCCGAACCCAGACCAGCTAATAGCCTTTCCTCACCCCGGCGTGCGCATTTACCATTTTGCCCCTCGCCGGCGGCGCGAACACCTCCGCC
>KE373201.1:247030-258974 GCA_000418225.1 Zizania latifolia
GTGGTGCGCTGCGTCGCCGCGGCGGGTGGTGAGCTTGCTCGCGCTCTCCTCACCTCACTCACTGGCCTTGATGCTTGTGGCGTCGGTGCGGTGCTGAACACGTAGTGCTTAGACTACAACGAAAAAAACTCTTCTTTTTAGGGGTTTTTAGTAGAAAAATTTGGATCCTGATTCTTCTTGGGGTTGTGAGCGGCGGATCCAATGGGCATGCTGAGGGTGGGCGGGCAGTGGCGGCCGGCGGGGACGACATGCCATCCCAGCCTTGAGGTCCGGCACAGGCAGCGGGTCGAACATATTCTTGTGGTATGAGTAGTAATGCACGGCGCTTGTGCATAGATGACGAACTATGCTTTGAGGAAGAATTGACTACTGTGAACTTGGGGTGGATAATTAACATCTGTGTTTGTGTATCCGCGCGTGCTTTGTTCTTTCTGTCAGGTAACTTACGTCTGTTCCAAATGTGAATTTGTATTTTTTTCCAGAATTTTGTGTATATGATTATCACCTTTATATCTATCCTGTCGCATCATATTAGCAAAGTGCCACTAAATTGTTCGGGCTGCTTTTTCGTTGGATGTGTCACTAAGCTGCCAATTGCTTCTGTGCAACTATTTGATGCATTTTCATATTTTCCTGTGGATTCTGCCTTTTCCTGAAGCTTTCTTGAATTCGTTGAATGATGTGCCAATTAACTGTCAACTGTCAAGCATTTGATACCGGATCATTGTATATCCAAATATTGTTGAGTATACATATCGTATCAGATCAAGTTATTGCCGCATCCTTCTCACTTGTTCTGAATACTGTGCAGATACTCCACCCACTGTTGCTGAAACAAAGTTGAATTTCCTCAAGTCATACAAGCGCCCTATCCCAAGCATTTACACTACTGTTCTACAAGAACTTTTGGTGCAGCAACATCTAATGAGATACAAAAGAACATATCAGTATGATCCTGTGTTTGCCCTTGGCTTTGTCACCGTCTATGACCAGCTCATGGAAGGGTACCCTAGCAACGAGGACAAGGACGGCATCTTCAAATCATATATAACAGCGTTAAATGAAGACCCAGAGCAATACAGGTGTGCATCATAACTCACATAACTAGTTTTGGGCCACAGTCATGTTAGCATCTTGTTATTTGATATTCAATAAGATTTTTCATATCCACGCTATGACACTATATTTCTAAACAACTTCATGCACTTAATTTGTCCAAGTTAAGTTTTTTATATAATTCTCAGCTATCAGTTTCAGAGCATATATATATATTACCCCTCAACTCTTTAAATTTGTTGATCCACCAGAGTTTTTTCTTATGGAGGCGTTATCAACCTATGTGCCTTACTCTCTAAAAGATGTATTATTTCACTGTATTTATTTCTTGCATGCTTTGTATTTGTGGTTCACCAACTAATCTGCTTTCTTGGCATCAATAAAACCTCATGTGTTATTGGGTTACTAGCTTGTTTTGGTATCAACAGAAAGTTTCTTTCCAAACAATCATATAAGTGTTTTCTGTTCTTTTTTCAGAGCTGATGCACAAAAGATGGAAGAGTGGGCTCGTTCCCAGAATGGTAACTCTCTAGTTGAATTTTCTTCCAGAGATGGAGAAATAGAGGCCACTCTGAAAGATATTTCAGAAAGGGCCCAGGGTAAGGGAAACTTCAGCTACAGCCGGTTCATTGCAGTTGGCTTGTTCCGTTTGCTTGAGCTCGCAAATGCAACAGAGCCAACCGTACTAGACAAGGTTGTTATTGCTATTATTAATTTTGTTTGCGTTACTGCTTGTCTTTGCTTATATTCCGAATTATGTTTTTTCTATTCCTGTGTATTTTTGTTTCCTGAGTTATTTCTTAGAAGAACTTATTTTCAGTATATTTTACTCTTTGCCAAGAACAAGGTTTATGTGTACTATTTAACATCTAGTAACCACTAACCACAACTTTAAATCCATGCAATATTCTTTTTTGAGAAAGCATATAGCCACTGACTTTATTGTATTTACATACCTTCACTGCTTTTCTGGTAACTGACTAAGCCTCTGACTTGACTCCATCCTATATTCATATTGCTTTCTTACCACATGCTGATATTCTCCCCATCTTTAAAATCTAGCTACCCTAATAAACTGACTCTTATTTGTGCCACCTGATTGCACAACAAGTGGCTTTCCTAAATATTGCTCTTCAAATGTTGAGGTTGCAAATTTGCTAATTGTTATGGTTCATGATCACTCAAGTTTGTAGTGGTTTCTATGATTTCTGATGTTTCTTAAGCCAGAATAGAAAATAACACTAACATTTGTTTTATTTACTTGTTACCATTCTTGGAGCATATCCAGATTTTTCTGTGAGCAGACTAATTGAAGATAGGGAGATTCCCATATACAGGATAACACTCTAAAAGCATCCATGGAGAGTAATTTGTGCAGTGTTCGATGATAATTCCAGCAAAGGATATGAACAATTTAGGCATTGTTTATTAGTTTGTCACTTGGTCATCAATTCAAAATGTATTGTGCACATCAATGTTACCTCACTAATATTACCGATGACTTCCTTAACAGCTTTGTTCCGCTCTAAACATCAGTAAAAGAAGTGTCGACAGGGACCTGGATGTTTACCGGAACATACTCTCCAAATTGGTCCAGGCTAAGGAACTTCTCAAGGAATATGTGGAAAGGTAATCACTTGTCAGTTATCTCAGTAGCAGATTTCTTCACATTCCATACGGCCAATCAGTGACATTACTAAAGCATGTGAGAAGTAATTTTACTTTGCGACTAAATGTGATATTGATAGCTACATACATGAACATGACCATTTACCACTTAATTTTATATTGTTTTCTGTTTGCATTGTCCGTCTTACCCATTTTAGTTGTGTTAGACTGTTCATTGCAACGATTTGAGCTCAACTTTTTTTTGGCAGGGAAAAGAAGAAGAGAGAGGAAAGATCAGAGACCCCGAAGTCGAATGCAGCTGTGACAAAATTTGACGGAACCCTCTATTCCATCAGGCATTAACGCATGGCAGTGAGTGCTACACCGGATGACAGATTTAACAGTTTAGATCTGGAATGCGTTGAGACTATCAAGGTTACCTTTCACTACACGGATATCTTTGTCAGGTTGGCTGCTCTTCGTGTGGTCTAGTATTCTGCCATACAAAAGGATCCGGATTGATCTTACTATTGAGCGTGATGTTTTTGTAGTTCTCTTTTTCTGTGTTCAAATGTATCATTTTTCTTCACTTGTTTGACAATATATGAAGAGCTATGTGGGGATCCATATTACTCACAAGCTGAAAAATGTAGCTCATCCATATGGGCTTCTTGTTCACTTATATACGGTGAAAATGAAATCTGTCACAAGATCTTTATTTGGATCTGTATGTGCCAAACATCTGTGGTGGAAATGATCATAAAGACCTTTCTGTGCTGCATCATAATGCCAAAAAAAACTTCTTATCTGGTTGCTTCACCTGAATGAATGAACAGATTAACAGTGTACCATGCAACATACCAGAAATAAAATGTAAATAACTAAGGAGAAATTACATGGTGCCAGATGCACGCAAGAATGCTTTAAGCACACTGAAGCAGTAGAAGTTTGCATGTCCTTTTAACATGACATTGAAAAGCTTGCTCTCCCAAAACCGAGCTGCATGAATCTCAGAGCAACTCCAAATTTCTGTCTACTCCGTTGCAATTGCAATTTCAGGACTGAATTGCAACTCCAAATTACAATTGTGGCAGAGCTGCAAAACAGCCAAGATGATTTTACCCGATATTTCCGGCCCCATGCAACCTGAAGACCACACATCACAAGCATTCCAAAACCTCGTCACCCAATCCCAGCCCTCCACGTGTCACCAACGCCCATGCCAAGCTCCCCATCCATAGGGCCATAGAGATAAGGCCTGGATAAGGCAGAGCCGATCGGGGCCGTCAGATAGATCACAGGTGACCTCCCTGCCGTCCGATATGCCACGCAGAGATAACACCGGGAATTTGTTATAAGCACCCCCTATTTGTACCCCATGGCGAGCGGCGAGCCCCTCACCACCACCCAAGGCTCGGCCACGTACTCGCCATCGCCGTCGAGGACGCTCGGAGAAGGAGGAGAAGGTAGCAGCAGCCATGGCCTCGTCGGTGGCCGCCGCGGCGAGCACGTTCCTCGGGACCCGCCTGGCGGACCCGGCGCCGCAGAACGGGCGCATCGTGGCGCGGTTCGGGTTCGGCGGCGGCAAGAAGGCCGCGGCGGCGAAGAAGGTGGCGAAGGCGCCGACGAGTGACCGACCGCTGTGGTTTCCCGGCGCGACGGCGCCGGACTACCTGGACGGGTCGCTGGTCGGCGACTACGGGTTCGACCCGTTCGGCCTCGGGAAGCCGGCGGAGTACCTGCAGTTCGAGCTGGACTCGCTGGACCAGAACCTGGCCAAGAACCTCGCCGGAGACATCATCGGCACCAGGTTCGAGACCGGTGAGGTGAAGTCCACCCCGTTCCAGCCCTACACCGAGGTGTTCGGCCTGCAGCGGTTCCGCGAGTGCGAGCTCATCCACGGCCGCTGGGCCATGCTCGCCACCCTCGGCGCCCTCTCCGTCGAGTGGCTCACCGGCGTCACCTGGCAGGACGCCGGCAAGGTACGCCTCATCACATCATCCATTCGATTCGATTCTCTCAGCTTGTAGACACCGCCCGCTGCCGCCGCCGACGACACTGACTCTGACGCGCGTCGTGTGATCTGCAGGTGGAGCTGGTGGACGGGTCGTCATACCTGGGGCAGCCGCTGCCGTTCTCGATCTCGACGCTGATCTGGATCGAGGTGCTGGTGATCGGGTACATCGAGTTCCAGCGCAACGCGGAGCTTGACACGGAGAAGAGGCTCTACCCCGGCGGCTCCTACTTCGACCCGCTCGGGCTGGCGTCGGACCCGGAGAAGAAGGAGAGGCTGCAGCTGGCGGAGATCAAGCACGCCCGCCTCGCCATGGTCGCCTTCCTCGGCTTCGCCGTGCAGGCCGCCGCCACCGGCAAGGGCCCCCTCAACAACTGGGCCACCCACCTCAGCGACCCGCTGCACACCACCATCTTCGACACCTTCTCCTCCTCCTCCTAAGCTCTCACGACCAACCGATCCACGGATCGGTGCATGCAAGCATGCGCTGCGTTGCGCGCGCGGGGTTTAGTTTTGTGACGAACACGTACGAGCGAGGGTATGGAAGATCCTTTGTTTGCTAATGAAGGTCTGATTACTTAGGAGATCGAGCTGCTGTTGGGGCACTGCATGTTTGCATGGTGATTTGTAATATATGAAACCGATGACGATCAATTAATGCATCCACTTGTACATCGATTGATAATCTTGAGGCTAGACTCACATTAGTAGATATGAGACACCCTCGAATATAAAAATATATTTATATACAAATTATATATAAACATATTGTAAATATAACCTATAGAAGAGCTCACTGTGATATTGTCGACGTGCACTAGTAATTTACTTAGGGTTTAATCCCCTTACAAATAATAGCCATATATTATACTAGTTTGTGTTGGAATCCTCCTCCTAATTTTTTCCTTAGCCTTTTTGGAGCTAGCAATCTCGATCGATTTCACCTTAATAATCTAGTATTTCAGCTTAAAATCATAGCCCATTCACACGGAATGAGCTGCGATTGCTGGCTCCCAAACAAGTCTAAGCAGGTGTCAATTCTAACTTATTTTACGTAGATAAATATAATTTTAGTTAAAATCCTGATCTATGTTAGTTAAAATACCGCTCCGAATGCACTGTAATTAAGAACTGCCAAACAAACAAGGTGTAAGGAATCTCTATCGCCACTTGTTTGGGCCTGCGAAGAAAGTCAGTTTTTCACCCAAAACCGGCGTAAAGTATTGGGCCATACATTTTTTCGAGCTTGCTGTAAGCCTGTAATGCCTGAGTTTTAATTTCCAAAGAATGAAAATAAATAAATAAAATCGTGTTTTAATTTCCAAGGAAAGAAAATGAATAAATAAATTCACAATTAGAATGAACAAAATCTTGGGAAAATGCTTTTAATTAAAATCCTCTTCATAATTAATTTAAAACATGACCAAATAAAATTTTAATAAAATACTCATACCCAAGAGGAATTCAGGGAATTTTCCAGGATTTTAGGATCTTTTCAAACTAGAGTAGTCAATTTTACATCACTTCATAATTAAATTTAATCGGAAATCTTTTTTCTTCCTTGGATTTCGGCCCGGCCCAGCATCTCAGCCTAGCCGCTCGCGCCTCCCGCGCCCGAGTAGGAGACACTAACATGCGGGCCCTCATGTCAGCTTCGTCTCCTACCTCCAGATCCGGCGGAAAGCCTAGCCGCTGCCGCCATTCCATCCCGCCGCTTCGCTCGCCCAGGCTCGGATCCGATGGCTAATCCGTGATTCCTGCGCACGGCCACCCATTTCCCCCCACTTCTCCCGGTCAAAGCCACGTCCCGCCGAGCCCGCCCCGTCCACCGGCACGTCGCCGGCAACCACAGCCATTTCCTGCCTCCGCCGGCCACGACCAAGGATCCTGAGGCCTATTTAAGCATTCCAGAGGTCTCTCCCTTCCTCCCCGTACCTCATCTCCACTTTTCCCCTTCGGAACAAGCTCCCGCCGTGCCTCCCAATCTCCGTCGCGCCGCCTAGAATCCAGCCGCCGTTTGGCGCCGCCCCGTTCGCCGATGGCCATCGACGTCCATCCCTCCTGGTTCACCGCGTCATTCCCTTCCACGGCCACACGTTCGCCGCCCTCCCGCGTCGCCGGAGCCCCAACGCAGCCGCACACCCGAGGACGCTGCCGCCCAACTTCCGGTCACCGCACACCCTCGGTGAGTCTCCCCGCCTCGCCCCCTCTCTGTTCCGTGGCCTCGCTGGAGCCGCCAGCACGCGGTGCTGACGTTGCGCCACGGGAGCGCCGCCATGGCCCCCACGTCGTCTCCAGGCGCTTGCGTGGCTGCTCTGTTCGCTGGGGCCCAGACGTCAGTGGGCTGGCTCGCCGCTGACGCCGTAAAGCCGTCTTTTTCTTTAGAAAATAAATTAGAATTGTGCAGTAATTAATTTCATTGATTAAAAATTGATTGAAAATTTAAAAAATCATAATTAATTCATCCTAACCCTGATTTGGGTGATTCAAATTTCTAAAATTTTGTAAAATGTAGTAAAATTCCACTACACACGGGAGAAGTCGCGTTCGTGGGTACTGTAGATCAGCTTGGGGACATATTCACAAGTTACTTGGCAGGATCAGATTCCATGAACTTCGCTCTAAAATCGTCGTTTTTGATCTCAATAAGAGCAGCGAGACTTAGGGGATGATTTGATTGTATAATTCCAGCTACTCAGTCTTTTCATTTTCTGTTTAAATTAAGTGCATGGTGTGCGTGCAGGAGATAAGTGTATGGTAGTGAACAACTAGTTCATCCTTGCACTTAATGTTTGTAGCGAAATGATCAATGATGATGCTTGATATTTATAGTGAAATGGGCAGTGGTTATTTTTTGATGACTTGTATAGTGTTGATTATTGAGCTGATTCATGTTGATACAACCAAACACCATCTCCTCGATTCAGTATCTAGAGATACAACTAACCTAACAACATCTCAGTTTATTCAGAATAAACTCATGCATGTAACCAAACAAAACCAATTACATTACTCTAGCCAGGCTAAGGACAGCCTAGATGAAAGATACGAGCAACCAAACAGATCCTAAGTGTATAGCTGCATGGTATATTCATGCAGGAATGCAGAAGACCATGAGTCGGTTTGTTTTGTATTCAACCTCTTCGCATTTAGCCTCTTTGTATCCAGTTGACTTATATATAGCTCTATATAGGAGGCAGAAATGGAGTGAGTATTCAGCACATCTTATGTTTTGTCTCCTTGAGTTCTAGCCATTTCTATGAGATGTGTTCAGAGAGCTACTGACAGAGGAGGCAAGGATGGTGTATCCTCCTCTACTTATTGGGTAGGCAAACTTCCAAGTTCCTTTACCATAAATCCACATCTGTAAAAGTTGGCTCTGCTGAATAATGATGGTGCTGTGGTTTAAAGGTACTTGATCCAATTGATGACATGCAAGGTTTCTTGAGAGGGGATGATACTCTATTTGGTATGGTTCTCTATAGTTGAATTGTAAGGTTCATCTTAGAATAGTGTTGATCTGCCATTGATACATGCTACGCAGCCATTGTTGCATGTGCATGTGTACATTCATTGCACAAGCATATACACCTATACGAGGGGTTATAATTCCGTGCATGACAAATTTCTTGTCATTTCACAAGCAAGGATCCTGAAAATTGCTCATGTGGGCTGTGGTACTTGGTCGAGGTGTCTGTCCGTCGAGATTGGCCAGTTCACTGTGGCACAGGATACTTGGAAATAGATGCTTAGTTGATTCTTGTTCAGATATACACAAGGCACACTTTTGCCTATCTGATAACCAAACGTGTAATTATCATACCACTATCTGTTCTCTTCAACTCAATGATGGATGGATCCAATCCTAGAGATGAGAATGCAATTCTTATCTCATATGTTCACTCTGGCAGGTTAGTTGCACTTCCCTTCATCTATATGCCACTTACATATGATGTGAGTTACTATTCCTAACCAGTTAAAACGTGGTGCTAATGGTTGAACAAAAGTTATTTAGTGTTGATAGGTTTTTCCTTCCATCCTACACAGTTAATTATCTGTCGCTCTATTGTGACTTTTCTTTTTTACTTGCTATTGTTATGTCAGAAAAACCTAAATGTGAAATATCCTTTTTGTTTTTCTTTTCTGCTGTGCTGCTGTCAGCCTGTCATATTACTTTTGAGATTTCCTACATAAGTAAATGTGTTACGTTGATAGTGGCCATTTTAAATGATTATGAATTGGTCGGTGCACGAGCGATCGTTATTGGCTCATCTCGTTGATCTTTTTGTAGATTGTGCAAGTACCTAACAGTAGCTTCTGGGAGAGCCTCATTTTTCGTCCTTGAAGCACGGACGAAAACTCTCAAGGTGACCTCGTTTTTGTTCAGATTGGCCAAAAGAATAAGTGAATATATTTGATCTAGCCAGAATTGGCGAGGTTACTGGACGTGAGCATGAGTACAATTGGTGAATTGGAATCCCAAGAGGGTTTCGTTACTATGTTTTGCAGTATAAGGGCTTTATTCAATGCATTTGTGGTTTTGTGATTTATCATCTGGTTATGTGGAGCAATTGTAAATGTTCACCTAACATTTCACTGTAAAGAAAAGGCCTGAGCTTTGTTTTTTTTAAATGATCTGAGCTGCATTTGCCGGTTCATTTGTACATCTTGACAGGTGAAGAGATACCTGCTTTCAGATGATGAGATGATTCTTGAAAAGAATGACCAAACTCCTGTATCAGTTGAACAATTCTCCGTTCAGCTTTCATATGTACTTTGCAGTTTTGTTGGATGACAAACTTTATCTTGTTACTACTGAAAGAGCTCCAGCGATCGTTTCCATCAATACCTATGGTGGCAGAAGAGGATTTCAAGTGTTCCTGAACAATGAGTACCTGAAGCTATACATGCGAAACATGCCGCTAGTCTTAGTCAATATCCTGCATCAAATTGCTTGCAGCATAATATTTTGCCTTCACAGTGTGTGAATCTGTTGGATAATCTTGAAGGTTGCATGGTCGCATAACGTCCACGCACACCTGAAGCTTGCAACGAGGAGAAAACTAAGACCAATCTGACAGCAGATGCAGTGCACCGGGATGTTTGGCCACCAATTCAACCCGAAGAAAAGGACAGCCAAAAGGTTTGCATCTTTGGCTCCATTGCAGTATAACGACCTGCATGTCCTAATGCAGAATTGGCAGCTAAAAATAGCACAACAAATTCCATGATCAGCACGCACTTCACTGCTGCTTACGGCCTGAAGATCTTGTTCTCCAGTGACACGCCTGCCTGCTTGAAATTCAGTAGATGGCTGATGGCCTGCAGTTGGCTTCTTGTTGTAATCTATGTTGACTTTATGAAGCATAATAAGAGCTATTGATCTACTCCCTTTGTACATATTGTAAACCGTTTGATTATTTTTAAAAGTCAAACTTCGTCGACTTTGATCAATTTTATAAAAAAAATACCAGCAATTATAATATCAAAATAGTTTTATTAAATCAATTATTAAATATGTTTTAATAATATATTTATTTAATATTATATATATTTAAATTTGATTAAAGTTGAATAAATTTTAACTTTAAAAATTGAATCGCTTACAATATGAAACATATGTAGTACAAAGGAAGAAAAATAGGACGATCTTCTCTCAAAAAAATCGTAATTACGCGTTGATCAAAAACAAATTCTGCTATGTATAAGCAAGGACGGTGGAATTAATTGTCGGACAGTGAGAGATTTTATCTTTATCTGACCTGGAACGGTGGCAAGTGTCTGTCGCTTGTTGTTGCAGGAATCGACTGTGCTTGCCTGAGTCAACGATTCCGGCAAATCCTGCCTGCTTGACGAACGGAAATCACATGCTTTGGACGTACAACGGTACAAGTGGGCCAATGAATGGGAATATGGGATTCAGACATTGCGAAAGTGAACGGAACAGTGCAGAGCTTCCGTTCTTGGCCACGGAAACCTGCAGGAAATGCTGAAATTGAAACTGTCATTATCTCTTCTACGGTATCTGACAGCTCTGTTTTCAGAGTAACTTTGTTGGTCCTTTAACAACCGGAGCAAGGCAACTAAAGTCTGAAACTGTTATTTAGAACCTAATTTCACAGTAAACAAGCGACATATATATACCCTTTTGTAATAACTAGTTTGGACATATAATTATTGAGCTACCAAGAGAGCAAGATTCTTGAGTACCCATGGCCACAAACCAGCGTATGAACAGTTGAAAAACATATGACAAACGCTCTGAATACAAAATTCAGAATGATTGTGGCGGCGTTCTCGGCACACACGCATTTGCAGTCATCGCACATGAAAATCTTGCCCCGAAACTCGGGGAGCTTCTGATGCTGGCATTGAACAAATCTGAAGAAGAAGAAGAAGAACAAGGTCATGCTGCATTTGGATCCAACAAACCGAACCAAAATGTTCTTCTGTCCTAGCAAAACCACCAGCTTCATCATCCAGATGGCAATAATGCAACATTAGTTTATCATGCTCATTGCCATTTCCAGGCCATGCAAATTAAGCATTAACAAATCAGAGGAGAAAGTACATGCTCTCGTCGATGCATGGGCCATGCATGAGGTGACAAGCAAATTATAATGTTTTCCCGCCATCTGCTTCTCCCTGCTGCTAGATATATAGGCGGAGCCGGAGGCGAGCCAGCTCACAATCGCACACAACCACACAGGTGCCTCATCTCATCTCCAAACCTGCAGATTTGTTTATAGCAAAAGCAAGGCGCCCGAATATATTCATCAGAATAATGCAGCAGGTAGCTGAATTGGAGGTTCATATCGTTCACCGTGCGTTTATGGTTAAAAATAGATAGAGCAAATCGTGACAGCTATTGAACTTAACTGAACCTAATCATGCCTAATCACCTGATGAATGTTCTAGCAGATCAGTTAAAATAGATAATGCCTTAAAGATCTGATCTATCTCTGTTGGTACGTATGTGCATGTTGTTTACAATTTCTCCCTAACTAGTGACGTTCAGCTCCGATGTGGCAACTTAACACCCTGATCTGTTAACCGGCCACTATAATTAATACGGTCATATCACAGGATCTTCAATTAACTACGGCAAAGTCAGAATTGCCTATATGCATGCAGCCTTCCTGCTCGATAGATCTGCATGCACTAATTAATCTATAGTATCTCCTAATCACCAGACAATCTTCTTCTTCCAAGACACACACAGCAGCAGCTAGCTAGCTAGCTCTTTGACTCGACAAAGTCACGATG
>KE373201.1:279758-309413 GCA_000418225.1 Zizania latifolia
ACGAACACCACCAAGTCGGTGATGGGGGTGGTCGGCACAGATGCCGTCGACTCGACTGGTATCACTGCAGCCGCAGCCACGGGGTCAGCCGTGGCCTGGTTCACAACGCTGACCGCCACAGTGGCCGCCATCCCACCATTCCTAGGCAATGTCTCCAGAGTACTATCAAAACAACAAAAGTTAAGTTTAAATTTAGTTTAACTACTTGGCTACATTTGACGGCATCAAACTCACCACTTTGACTTTTAAAACGCCAACCTCTTCACTCGTCGGCCGGAACCCGATGGTTCCCCGAACGGCGGTGGTGGAGGTGGAGGCGGTGACGGAGACGACTCCGATGAAGATGGCGCCGCAGTGCCGCCAGTTGCTGGTCTTGCCTCGGACGTCTTCGAGTCGACACCAGCCTCTCTAGGAAATGACGATGGCATCTTGGGTGTCCCCTAGGCTGCTACCGTCGTTTTTAGCTTCTTCGCCGGAGGAGGGCAAACGTCTTTGCTCTTCCTCTTCGCCCCACTCGGCCCAGCATGTGGGTCGATATCTTTTTGCCCGACCACCCGAGGCTGCTCGGACAACGGCGGCAAAGAGCAGAACGCCTCTCGGCCCTGCACATTTTTCATAAGTGAGCACCCAGCAGGTGATATCATAAAAAAACAACAAAATATCTTACCGGCGGTCGGGGGAAGCTGAGATTGAAGGCTCACGGAACAGCGTCTGGGTTGAGCGACATATGGCCGGCGAAGATGGCCTTCACCCTCTTCTTCGTCTCCTCTGAGCCAAGGTCTCGGTTGACTCCCGGGTAGGGTCGCTCCTGCCCGAGTACTCATACCCCGGCCGACTCCGAAGCTTGAGTGGCTGGACCCACCGGCACACGAAGTTGAGCGCGACGTCGACCCCCGACAAGTCCTTCGCCCGGAGCTGCGCGATCATCTGGACGAGTTCGTCCACTTGGCCTTGCTCCTTCGGCTGGCAGCGGTCGGTCCAGGTGAGTGCTGGCATCGACACTCGGTCAATCTCTGGAGAAAGGGCCAGCTCGTGGTTCGTGACATAGAACCACCTCGAATGCCAGCCCTTGTTGGAGGTCGGGAGTGGCACCGGGATGTAATCGGCCGCCCTCCCATCTCGGAGCTGCAGCCCACAGCCGCCGACCACCTTCTTAGAAAATGCTCTCAAGCTAAAGAAGTGGCGGAAAAGGTTGAAGTGAGGGTCGACGCCAAGATAGGCCTCGTAGAGGTGGACAAAAGTGGCGATGGGCAAGATGGAGTTGGGATTAAGGTTGCAAAGAGAAATATCATAATGGTGAAGAACACCTCGAAGAAAAGGATGGGCCGGCAAGCCAGACTCGCGAGAAAAGGAGTCAAACACCACTAGTTCGTTGGTGTTCGGGGTCAGCAATGCCTCACCGGCCGCCGAGCGCCAAGCCGACAGCGCTCTCGGAGGAAGCTTGCCATTCTTCTAGAGCAGCTTGACCACCCGCTTCGACGCAGCTGATCGCTTGAACTCCACCGACCGGTCCACCTCGACGTGGGGATCGATGGCCGCTACGGGAATTGAACTTGGAGGCATAACTGGTTGGAAAGAAAAGAGCCGCCTTGCCTTGCGGTAACAAACCACGCACCGATAATGGCGGTTAGGGTTGCGAGGCGCTAGTGAGTAAGGGCTCGAGCGCATAGAAGAAGATGAAGGCAAAAGCAGAAAGCAGAAAGTGTGCAAAAGGATAAAACGCCCACAAGAAGGCTATTTATAAGCCGGCCACGCGACGATACGGCCCCCCCTCAAGCGCCGCGATTGCCTCGGGACGAGTCTCAAGGAAATCTTCGGCATTAATTCTGTCGGTCAACATATTTTCAACGGCTCTATCTAACCGTTGGTTACAGATCCTGCACTTGCCAGCAGAAAATGAATCGACGCCCATAGCATTAAACCGACTTACGCCCGCAAACGGCCTCGGAGGTTGTGCATGTCTCGTTGAAACTGTTAAATCTGACAGACGCCAGTCTACGCCAACAGACGCCTTTTCGCCAAGGGGCCCACAAGCACTCCATTGCGCTGGACTACTCTAACTGACAACTTTTCGCCAAAAACCACTTGATGGGCCTATCTATTCCTATACTCAAGTCGGTTTTATCAGATGCCAATACTCTGAATATACGGGATTCAAAATCCTTATCTCTACGGACGCCAACTGCTCAAAAATTCAAACGTCTTCTGAGCACTTTTTCGCCAGAGGACGCCTTAGGAAAATCCCATCTTTTTTATTCCGCCTAAATCTCTGAGCCTGGAGCTTATTTTATTCAAGAAACTCTAGACTCGGAGGCTGCACCCGGCAGGTGCACCCAAGCAGTGCACTTATAATATTTAAACTTGATCAAAATTGACAATATTTAATTTTGCTTTAAGTTAAACAAGTTTGTCGGGGATATGATCCCAGGTTACCTCCTGAATGGGTTTGCGATGACCGAGGGGAGGAGGGGTCAACATACGCAGCATTAAAGATGACCAATCAACGGTCAAATTTATCAAAACAGCCAGCCAGCAGTCGGAAATCTGAAGACTTCCCGAGTGCAGCACTCGGGAGGCTCCCCCGACCGTCGGCACTCGGACAGTCGCCATCAAGTATCGGACCGCTCTATTAAACTCCTTAATGAGTAATCATGTAATCAATACAGCTGATAACGCCTGAAGTTATCACCCACGAACTGACCGTTTGCCCTCATAATTGGTCATTAGTAGGGCACATTAATTAGAAATTGTAACCCCTGATCTCTCTCATATATAAAGGGATCAGGGGAGCCTATGACGGGTAAGTTTTTGGCTAAGCTGAGATTATACTGTTCATTCGCTTGAGGTCTTTTTCAGCCATTAAGCTCATATTACACACATAGGAGTAGGGTTATTATCCTCCGAAAGACCTGAATCTGTCTAAAAACAACCCCTATCTCGTAGATCGAGATAACCATCGAGATTCATCCACAAAACTCCCCTGAGCCTAACTAAATCCTTACTGCGGGTACCCCCGTGGTAAACTGTTGCTTCGTACACAACGATAAAGTTTGACTTTAAAAAATCAAACGTCTTACGATATAAAATAGATGTAGTATATAAATGAAAAATAGATAGATTAGGAGAATTTTATGGTGACCCCAAATTTTGTGGACCGTCAAATCTGTACGATCCAACGGCTCAGATTTAAAATCGGTGACCTATTACCTCTAGGAGATAATAGGTCATATAACCTTTCTTTAATATGTATGAACCCGCATATATGCAGCAATTAATTCCTTTCTTCGCATGCTAGCAGATTAATTATTGCATGTACTAGAAAAAGAAAATAATCAATAAACTTTCCTTGCAGACGACATGTATACAGATTACTTTTCGTAATCAAGGCAATTTACAACCGGTTAGCCAATTTCTTTTTAATTAATTATTTTAAACACACTTAATTAACAGCCTAGATTAGTTTTTACTATTACCTCCCCAGGAGGTAACGGTGGTATCGTAAATGGACCCGATAGATTAACATGGCCACCTCCACGTGCAAAAGGCAACCTATATATGTCCATTAGGACTATCAATTTTAACTGTGATACTCGACCTAATAAATATAATTTTAAATTTAAATTTATGCTCATGGGTTCACGGGTTTAGGTATCTAATTATGATTAAGTTGGATGCAATTTAATTTGAAACACATGGACACCCATGGGTTTGCCGAAATAATAGCATCTTCTTTACTTTGTTCTAACATTGGGCTTAGCCAAGTAGCATCCTACTAACTTTGGTCACCTCTGCTTTTATTTCTAGTATTTCTAGTATTGCTACTTATATTATTATGTTAAACTCACGAGTTTTTCATTAGGTTTTAGGTACTAGATATAGGCTTAAGTTTATTTTGAAATACATACGTTTCTTACGTATAAGTTGAAAATATTTCACGGATTTATTTTATGAGTATGTTTTTGTTCAACCATAGGTTTTGTAACGTTGTCATCCCATACATAAACCAAACCATCACACTACTCTAAGCATGCGGCACGACGCACTGCACGCATGATACACGCAGTGGCCCGACGCCAGTGGGCGTTTGACTTGAACAGGAGTACAGGACTACATGCTCGCTAGTCGCTAGTCCGTCCAAGCCAATAAATTAACCGGCCGGCATGCTGGGCCCTGGCTAGCTAGTCTACTCTGCTCGAAGAAACTCTGCCCTCTCTCTCTCTCTCCTCGGCCAAACGCAGGGGCTAGCAGAGGAGGACCAGACGCATCACGCAGACGTGCAGCGAGGTACAGGTACATCCCGGGAGCCGAGAGCGGAGAGCGAGGCTGTGCTGTGCCTGCCAATCTGCCATGCGACGTACAGTGCACCTTTCACAAATGCGGTGCGCACTCGTAAATACGTACGGCTCGGTGAACCCGTGGGTGCTAGCGCGCGCTGCTGCGGCGCGGCGGCGTCTTTTGACCCGTGACCCATCGCGATGAGCGGCCAGTCTCCGCCGTTTCCACGCCCGGGGCCGCGCGAAAAGTTCTCTTTTGTCTGCCCTAGCTGGGCATCGATCGGTCGGTCCGATTTGACTGCGTGCGTGACAACAGTTGCCAAGGTCGCCGTGCGCATGTAGACACGCAGAGCTGTACGCCGCTGCGGTGTTTCGGCAGAATTACAGAACGATCCGTCGTCCACACATGGAGAGGCTCCACGTTAATTACGCGAATCTCCGGCGATTATCGCCGTCAAGGACAGGCGATAGCACTGACAGAAGCGAGGGTGTGCCCTTCTTCCCCCAGCCCACAAATATAGACTCGAAATTCCCGTCCGTGTATTAATCGGTACTATCAAAAACAGTGCTCTGCCTAAGAATTAAAGAGATAATTATAGATCATTTCACGGTCTATTGATTTCTAAGTTTCAAGATGAGGTAGCACTTGATTACCCCTTTCCCCCTTATCAGTAGCTCACTTGATGCACGGCTTGAAAACTCGTATGATCCATCGATCGACATGACTATCACGATAGGTTATCATAGAGAGATTCGAGCTTAGCCACGTGCAATGCGTGCACACACGCACGATCTGAACAGAAGCAAACACATTCGATCGTCGGTCTTCGAGCGTCATCTCAAAACTTTCTGCATCGACAGGGGACGAGGGGAATCTTTGAAAATGCGTGCACATAGCTTCAATTCTTCCACGGTCCCATGCAAGAAAGCAATATTACAAAAGGAGGCGGCTATGTATACACTGTGAGATGGATCGATGTTGCTGACTTGCTGCTATACATGAGCGTAGTGCGTAGTGTGCGCAGGATTTCATCAGATCGATGTTTTTGTGGATGATGACTACGTAGTACTTGTGTGGCTAATTAAGCTGATGGGAATCTTAGAAAAGGAGGCGACTATGTATACACTGTGAGATGGATGGATGTTGCTGACTTGCTGTACATAAGCGTAGTGTGCGCAGGATTTTTCTTTCCGGTATGCCTTTTGATTTTGATCCGCCTTTCTTGGGCATTTTCAAACTAGAGAGAAAGGCAGAAAGAGATTGCCCCCCTACACACATAGATGCCTAATTTGACAAGTTAAGATCTGTTCCATTTCACGTGTATAAGACATGTTGCTAAAAAATATATACTGGTTGATAAGAAAAAAATCGATCACCTAAAAAAAGAGATATGATAATTTATCACTTTTAAGAAGTGGTTTTATATTTTTACCATCTAGATCAACTTTTATTGATACAGATAATGATACACGTCAGTTTTAAAAGTGACATCCTAATCAAAGTAAACATGAGAGTGGTTAATAATCAATTTTCTCCGTGAAAAATAAACAACCCAACAAAAATTGCAGTGTTTCATGGCAGAAGCGACTGACCAATCTGGCCCAACTCAAATGAGCTCTACTGCAAAGACGAGGCCATTTCATGGGCTGGATCCAACCCAATCCAGGCCCAAACAAACAGCGGAATCAATCATCAACAGGAAAGCCTTTACTTCTCCACAGCCGTCGGATCTGAGCATTAAAAGACGGCCCAGACCAGACGCAGCTCACCCCACAAACCGCTCATAAATGCACCTCGTACGATCTCGGCCGTCCAATCCTGATCGGACGGTCCAACCGCCCCCCGTCTAAACCTCCACGATCTTAATTAGCTTCCGTTTTCTTTGACAGGGAGGATTATTATGCTCGTAATAACCTTCCGTTTAAAACCCGACGGCCACGGCCACTCCTGACGCTGTCAGAGAGTGGGCCCCACTTTTTTCGCAACGTATTAACCTCGTGTGCGTTGCGTTGCGTCCCTCTCCCCCCGAGCCAGTTACTTGCACTCTCGCATCCACCCCCGGCTTTGATCAGACAAAAATCCCAAGCCCCTACGCCTCGCCGGAACCCTAGCCCGCCGCCGCCGCCATGCCGCCCCGCAGATACAAGGGGAGGGGTAGAGGAAGAGGTAGGGGGAGGGGCAGAGGGAGGGGCAGGGGCAGAGTAGCGGACGCTGAGCCCGTAGAGGAGGCCGTCGAGGCCGAGGTCGACTCGGAGGATGCCAAGTCCGAAGAGGAAGCCGCGGGGAGTGGGAAGGACGCGGAGGAGGTTAAGGAGGAGGGTTTAGAGAGTGAGGGCGAGGATATGGATGCGGAGTCCAAGGAAGGGACCGTCGAGAAGGAGGAAGAGCCGGTCCAGCCGGATGCGGAACAGGAGGCGGAAGCCGACGAGAACAAGGGCGAGGAGATGGACACCGAACCTGAAGCGGGTTCGGCCGAGATGGAGGCGAGAGGGGACTCGAAGGATGCTGAGGTCGAAGCAGAAGCCGCTGAGACCGACTCCGAGCGCGAAGCAGAGGAGACGGACGGCGCTGATGAAGAGGAAGCCGCCGCGACGGACGGAGAAAATGAGGAGGAAGTTGCCGGAACTGACGGCGAGGACGAAGAGGAAGCCACTGAGATCGCCGGCGAGATTGAAGGCGAAGGCGAGGAATCCGATCCCGAAGGTGTGGCTACCGACGCCGAGCAGGGTGGTTCTGAGGAATCTCCTCCTCCTTCCCCTCCGACGCGCGGACGCCGCCGCAAGCGGGCGGCCACTCCCGACCCGCCTACTGAGGACAAGGAGGAAGAGAGGACCCCTGCACCGCCGCGTCGGCGCCGGCGACGGAAGGCGGGGGACCGCGGCGACTCTCCCCCACCATTGCCAGACCACCTCCGGTGCCGCCGCAGTGATGGGAAGAAATGGCGCTGCCAAGCCCGTGCACTCCCCACCGTCAGCTTCTGCGAATACCACTACTCGAAGGCCAACAAGGGCAAAAAGCTACCAGCAGACGGGGAGGTCCTTGCTGTCGCTCTCCAGCGGCAAAAGAAGAACAAGAGGAAGGGTAGAAGGAATGTGAATGCGTCGCCACCTTCACCTCCGGCAGCCACTAGCGACCTAACTAGGGATCTCCCGAATGGATTGATGAGGATCTCTCCTGGGAGCAGCGGGCCTGGAACCCCCCTACCATCGCCTGTGACCACAAAGGTTGGAGTAGACATTCCGGAGCCCACGCGGCGCTGTTACCGCTCTAAGAATGCTGAGCCATTGCCTGTTGGCCCTGTCAAGGTCACCTATCAAATATATAATTGTTCCCGTTTGATAGTTTGTTTTGCATTATTTTGTATTGAGCTTGCCCTGTGCTTATTACTGATTTCTGTTGGATCAGGTTGTTCCACGTGCAATGAGTATGACAAAGTCAGCACAAAAGACATGCCACCACTGTGGGATGAAGAAGGCTGCTCGTATTGTCCAGTGCAACAATTGTGACAATAGGTTCTTCTGCAACAGTTGCATCAACAAATGGTTAGTCTGAGATTTATTTGTTGGTTGCTACATTGTGATTAAGATATTCGTAGAGTCAAGCATTTCAACTGTTAAGTTACTGGAACTTGGTTTATCCTTAGTAAGCAATTAGGAGAATGAATCCCCTGAGTGTTAGGATTTCCCCCCTTTTTTAGTTTATATAATAGTTGCTTAGGAATTAGGATGGAGGGATATGCAATTGCTTGAGCTTATCAACTATACTCTCAGGGATTGCCAATCATGCCTGCAGCCCACGAACCATATCTTGATCCCAATTGCAGGATGCCAGTAATCATAGAACGCCTCCGGGGCAACAATTGAGGTTAAAGGGACAAGTAGAGGAGGGGGAGAGGGAGAGCTATCCTTAGCCCATGCCATTACTCCTCCTTGTTGCTTTTTCTGTCGCTGCCACGGTTGCTTCTGGTTATCGCTATTTCTGATTGATGGACACAAGACAGAGGGATTAAGATGCAGTAGAGGTGATAGGAGGGAGAAGTGAGAGAGATCAAGGGTAAGAGATAGAGACTAAAGCGTCGCTACAGTTGGAAGAAGGAGAAAAGGAGGGACATGGTCTTTATAATTGATCATTCAGTTTCATTGAGTCACTGTGTCCCAAAGAACACTAGCCACCTTCATTCCACAATTTTTAGCCATTTGAGTAACACAGCACCATTCCTTGACCCTGGTATTGTATTCCTGGTATTCTCAGATTTACATCACACCTGAGCTTGAGTAGTGCTCACATTTAAATCCATATTTTTATTATTTGTCCCTGACAACTTTAGGAAACCACTTTTAGTATAAAAACACTTGCATAATATTAAGGTAAAGTTGCCATCATGCTAACGCATATGTCATGGTCTGGTAGGTCATACATTAATCATAATAATATGATATACAACTATGATGAGGTTGTGTTCATTGCAGTTCACCTGTTTTGCCTATGCTATAATTCTGTGGCTTATTGTTCAGTGGACATTGATATGCATATGATCTTTGTATTAGTTTTTCTTTACTCAACTTGAAACTTATAATCTAGTGTCAAACCACTCAAGCTGAGCTGGAAATGCACTCACATTGCTGTGAGACTGTTCAATGCACACTCCCTGATTTTTCAATTTGTAAGATTTGGAAAAGCTAAATGGACAATTCACAGCAACTTAGTTCAGTGTGTTTTGGTTCATGGATGCATTGATTTATAGCACTGGTAAAATGTGTGGTAAAGATAAAATCATAACTCACTACTCCCACAAATTTGTGCTAAAATACAAAGCTATACATTGAATGTACATGGTATGTCCCCATGTAGCTTGATTAGTGTTGAACATCTTAGCATATAATGAGGTAATTTTGCTAATTTCAAATCCCCTTTTGCAGTAGATTTTCACCTAGTATTTGCAGGGATGGCAGCATAGTTATTAATAAGCTTAGATTAGGTGTAAACAAAACAGCACTGAGTACTCCCAAATATTTCATCGTTATGGATATAGTCTTGGCTGCACATGTCCTGCCAGACAATAAGATCTAGAGAAAACATTTTGCTTGTCAATAGTAATTTGTTATGGACACAAAAGCCATTAGAAGCAGTTGTCCTTCTGTATCAATCCATACTTGACTAGTTCTTTTCTTTCTACATTTATAATTTGAAATCTTGGTCATGACTGTTCGTACAATACAGGTATTCTGGGATGTCCAAGAATGATATAAAGATGCGATGTCCAGTTTGCCGTGGATGCTGCAATTGTGAACACTGCACCCTTGGTCGGACGAAGGGTGCTATCCACAAGGTGATTATTATTCTAGATAACACTGCGATGGCCGATGGCAATCTGATAACATCCTTTGATTTGATTATTGTGTTTATTTGTCAATGCTCTGTCTTCAATCTTCAGGAATTGCCAGGTGATCAAGAGAAGCTCATTAGTATAAAAATTTGCAATCACCAATTGTACAAGCTTTTACCTGTAGAACTAAACCAGGAACAGCTTGATGAATTGGAAATAGAAGCTAAAATACAAGGTTTATTTCTGTAATATTTGGTTTGCTACCCTTTATTTTCAAGTTTGTCCGCATGAATTAATTGTTCTACTTTTCCTCTTAATAGAAACAAAAATATCAAATGTCCGTGTCCAGGTGGCAGATGACCAAAGTGGATTACTCTACTGGTAGGCTCCTATCCCTGCTGTAATTCTCAGTTGTATATGAGGCCACTAGCATATATCTCAGTTTCTTTCTTCCCTCAAAACATAATAATGTCAAACAGTTACATATTACTATGGTGATATATATGTTAGTCCTCATGTTAATGGTTAGCAAAAGCTTACTGTCATGTTGTTCCAGTTTTATTAGTTAGTTTAAACAAACTAATCACAATATTGCCTTGGCATATTTCCTGATGTCAGGCTTGTTAGATGTTTTAATGTTTTATGATACACTGAATGGCCTTTTTGCATTTATTAAGCATCTTACGAGAAACCATAGTTATTATTTAAGGTATTTTAGTTGAATCCTTTATTCAATGTACCAATTTATGCTGGATGTGCTGCTTTTTAAATTAAATGTTGGATGCACTATTATTTTGTCGCATTTTCTCATCTGACCATATATCTTATGAAATTTTATTTTAAAGCAGCAATAACTGTAAGCTCGTTGTGCACCAATTCCTAAGAAGCTGCCCAAGATGCCCATTTAAACTGTGCTTAAGCTGCTGTCAGAAGATACGTGGTGGGAGTATCTCGGGCAGCACCCCTGAAGACAAATTTAAGCAACGATTGCTTCAGCAAGAGTCAGCACATGAGGATGGTAGCATTAGTTGCCCCTCCATCGAGTTAGGTGGCTGTGGCGACTCTTTGCTAAACTTGGTGTATGCGTCGCCATCTGACCAATCTGAAGAACTCAGTTCAGGAGACGAGCTAGATGGTCCGGGCAATCATTCTGGAGTTAAAGATGCTGTAGCTGAGAGTAATGGAGGCCCTGACAAACTGTCCGTTGGCCAGCAGGAGACCGTTTCCTCATAATTACTGCCAAAATGTAGATCTTCTTGCAGATGCCCATTCATCTTTCAGGTGGGAGTGTCATAATTGTGAGAGCGATGGGCATGGAATCATCGGAATGTTCATTTCTGAGGCCCGGAAAGGTGGATGGTGTGCTCCAAATTCGTTAGACGGTAGATTACCTGATTTAGCGTGATTATCGGCCCATATCGGCAATTGATTTTAGGTATGTGACCTGTGGACATTACCTGAGTAAATTTTCCGTATGTTAATCTTTGGTTTGGACATCATGTTGGAGGTCGCTGTACATAGGTTTAGGTCTTTGTTTATCATCATTATCATTAGTTAAAAGCCGGTTGGGTCTTGTACTGGCAGTGTCACCGTCATTTTCGGTATTTTTTATCTGCGTTTGCAGTCTTGCCGAGAGTGGAAGCCTGGATAGGACGTGTCAGCTTGTGTCTATCCTTGTACAACTGTCTAGTATGCACCATCATGTGGCTATGAGATTCCTATAAGACTTTACTCAAATATGACCGTCACCAAATCAAGTGTCAAGTGTGGCCGTATATGATGACCGAGTAGCGTCAACAAAGCGTAGACGATACGATGTACACGGAGCACTTTAACCACTTGATTAGTTGAGAGACTTGTCTGAGTGGAAGTATAGGATACCCAATAGGGCTAAGGCTAGTTAGATTTTTAACCTATAGGTCTATTGGATCATGGTCTTGTACGAAAGCTGGGTTGTGTGTGAGTTTGTTCCTTAGCAATCTCGAGTCTTCCCCTCCCACGTGTGGCTTCCCTCCTGCTCTTGTTGTAGCCCCTAGTGTCGGCCTGGCTATTTCTGCCCCGCCCACAATGCCTGTGTGGCTTGCCTCCGGGCTTTCACCACTAGCGTGTACCGCCTCTTGTTACCTTGCCTCCTTGACGGCTTGCCACCGGTTTGGTTTAGCTTAAATTACAGTAAGTTTAAGACTATAATAATTTAGCTTATTTTTATAAGCTGAAATAAACAGGTCAGTTTATTGTGCCAGTTTACAGATTATAACAATTCAGTAAACTGACTCAATTTAGCTTTTTTCTATAAGTTAGATTAATATAATTTCAAGTTGAAATAAACAGGGTTTTAGTCGTCGTCGACACTAGTCACCCTGACCGCCTCCTGCTGCCCTTACCTTCCCCCATTGTTGCCTTCAGTTGCCTCGATCACATCTATCGCCTTGACCGCCCTCACCTCTGTGGGGTCCAAGTCTAGGTTAGCATTTCAACCTATGAAAGTATGTATGTTCTGATTTGCTATTAGCCAACTTAGATCTAACCTATCCTGTTGCCATCTCTAGACTTGTCTTTGTGGGTCCTATGGCCTAGACAAGTGCATTGTCTTTGTAGGTCCTATAGCTTGGATGGGTGCTCCGAAACACTTGGTCAGCTTGTATTTAATGTGTATGTCTGGTAAACGTTCACCTCACATTAAATATAAATGATATCTCGTATCTGATGTCGTCGTCAATCATCATAGCAATCCATGTTCTATCAGCTAAGACGGGAGATGTTCCATCCAATAATTCTTAAGACACCGTCTGTGAGTGGACGCCTCAGGTTGGCAAGACCGATGACATGATAATACACTAGCTTGGGTAGACTAGGCATAATGATGACGCATATGACAAGTGGGCTACTATACACTACGGTCAAAATCGTTAGTAGCATATAAGGAGTAAATATCTGGTGTAACGTGAGGAAAGGGGGAGAAGAGGTAGAAGTGAGCAACAAAGGGTATGAATCTATGTCTGGTGTTAGTTTTTCTGTGTATGTTTTAATCCTAACGAGTAGTATCAGAACATCAAAGATCTGAACAAAGCATGCCAGATCCGCCAACTGCTTGTCCGCCACCTCCCTCCGCGCCTGACAACATCGTCCGGCCGACCTCCACGCCACGAGCGTCGGCCTCTTTTCAGTAGCTGCACTGCCTCTTGCTCTCGGTCAATCACTTTTTCTGCTGCTCCTAGTGGTTGCTGTGCACCCTAGCCGATTTGTTGTTCTGCCGTTGTGCGCCCTGGCCAACATAGCATGGCAGAGTAGCAGACTTATTACCTTGCTATTCTGCTATTCTGTTTTTCTCATCAAATGTCTACCTCTGTTCTTCATGTCCATCATCAGGGAGAGGTGGCCTGGTGGGTCATAAAAAAGAGCTAAGCTAGAGACTTCCTTTCGATTTGTGGTGATATTTAGATGGCGGGCCTTTTGGTGGTGCTAGAGGCCCATCTAGACATGCGACGTTGCAGCTCCACTGGTGTTGAAGCTTCAAGGTCGTTCCATCCCAAAGGGATGCGCTCATGTCAAACTACAAAAGTTGCAAGCTCTCCAGGCTTTTTGGCAGATACCAGTTCATAGTGAATTGTTGCTATATGCAAACGAATTGCATATCAGAGTTTTATTCAATTGAGTTTTCGGAGAAATTTTTTCTTCCACCCAGTCAACATTCAAGAGATTTTAGCACACTGCTTCATATACACAGTTGTGAACCAGGGAGTTTTTTCTTCAGAATCTATTATACATTTTTTTATCAAACGTGTTGTTCACTAAATTTGTTACTGAGAAGTTCAATGGCAAAATCAGTTTTTCTATATGATAGGTTCAGATAAAAGCTATTCTCATACAAACTAGTGCTAAAAAAATATTAGATGTTAAACCAACTAGCATGACACATGACAAGTGGAAGGGTTTAAATCAAAATGCACTTTTAAATACCTAGTTCAAGCATTGTTCTGGGCTTAGTAGCTATTCATGGTTCTTAGGAGCGCTTTGGGGTTTGGATATATTTTCTTGAAGCATATATTTTCATGAATTTTGAGTAAAGAGATTTGCTAGATTATGACTTAAAGAGATAAAGTCCTGATTAAATAATTTTATTATAGTCATACTCCAATATAATACCTTAAAGTACCTATAAATATGAGCTCTTATACATGTAGTCTCATGATAATTATTAATTGGTTTGTCTCCTGAGTTTTTTTCACAAGATTTTTTCACGTAAATTTTTGTCCGGTATTGATTTTATATGTGCTTTAATCCTAACAAACCTCATGAAAATTTTCAATCTTATCTCTCCTTAAAATCTCGTGTTTTTCCTACGGTCTAACTTAACTGTTTTTGTTAGGTTTTTATTGTGTTGTACAATCATATGTTCCACACTTGTATTCATGTCAGGGTTTATATAACCGTCCACATCTATATAATAGTTTTCGATCCGGTTACTTTATTTTTCGATTCATTTTTTATAAAAACTGAATCGGTATTTGTTTATCAAAAACAGATAGAACGGATGATAGCCATAATAACTTATTCGATTGCCATGTTTTTGAACAACTAATCTCCGATCGTTTCTAACGATGACACGATGCTGGCACAGACCGTCGCAGAGAGAGAACTCCCCAAAAATGGCTTTGATGCAAATGGGCGTGACGACTGACGAGCCGGCCGGTCCCGGTTCCCGAATCCCTGAGGCGCTCGGTCGCCGGTAAACTGAGTCATTAAGTTCAGGAAAGCGAAGCGGAGAAGACGGCGGCGCACGCTGGCAGGCTGTGGCTGGCTAGAGGACACAGACACGCAGACGCAGGCACGCAGACGTGACTACTACCTACCACGTGAAACTGCTCCTGCGCCGAGGCCAAAAGCTCCTCGTCCTTTTTCCAATCCAAATTTTATAGTCCCGCACAGCTAATGCAGTCTTCCGAAAAGATGGTTTTCCAGCTCTCGAACGGCTCATCTTTATCGTCACATCTTTGGCTCAATTCAGATTTACACAGTTTCCCCTCCAAGAAGAAAGAAAACGGATTACAAAGCTAATGTATAGTTGTATACTCCGCCCAAAAGATGCAGTCTGCAGGTCACTCGGTTCTTCAGTTCAGACAGATTCATTAGAGATGTAGTAAGTAACAATGCCTGCCCCCGGGATGAAACCTCGGTGATCATTGACGCATAAACACATTGCCATCGCATCACATCACTCTCATAAGTCATAACACATCTGCTAATCTCTGCACTATGCAAAAGAAAGGTAACTACCAGTCTACCACCTCCTACAGAATAGAATACTATCGAGTATTGACAAGCCCGGTCAAGTTGCCAACTTTACAGTGACACATCCCGGATCATCCAGCCGAGCGCCAGGCTGACGAGGAGGCCGGCGCAGCGGAGGAGGGCGCGCGGCGGCGCGGCGGCGGCAGAGCTCGTGGCGCTGGCGCGGTCGAACTGCAGCGAGTCCACGGCCAGCGGCATGTTCTCCTGGTCAGGGCTGCACCGCGGCGGCGCCGAGCCGGCCGCGGCGGACTCGGTCGGGTGCGCGCTGTACAGCATGGCACGCAGCACGGCGGACACGGTGGGGATGTACACCGTCTTGTTTTTGGCCAGCAGCCATGTCAGGCCCATCAGCTGGCAGTCCCGCCCTAGCATCCGCCGCGCCCGGTCGCCGCCGGCGACCTCGCGGCTCACGTTCCCCTTCAGCTGCATCAACATCACAACAAGAAACTGCAGGTTAAACATCTGCATTTAATGTACTCCATGCAGCAACGTTCTTGCAACGCAGGTTTTGTTGCCAAGTAGGTAAGCTCTGTGCTTCAGCTTCACTACTCAACGTTGCAATTGGCTCTGCCCAGCTCCTCCCAATAAATGCTCCCCATGCACACCAACTTGTTCATGCAAGATCATGCATTCTCTCGAGCTACTACTACGTCAAAAACGCACCAAAAGTTTCAGTACACTACAGCTATGCAGCTGAGCAATGTCAAAGAGACAAGGAGTACAGCTTCCAAACGCATGGCTGCTTGTCATTTGTCAAAAGGCAAAGACGAGTTTCTACGGTTCACTAACCAAGATGCCAATGAGATGTACGACAAACAGGTTGAGGACAAAGCTCTACTCAATTAAGCAATCAACAAAATCTGAATTTGCAAAGATTACAATGTGGTGGTTGACTGACTAAAGGATTCATCATTTAAAAGGCACTGGACCGTGTGTAAGGACTCTAAAACACTGATGATGTTTGCTACTAGTAGAGTAGTATTGGTTCTCTCCCAGGTCCCAAGTCCCAACACAACACTATTATTATTGTACAAGGAAATGGTCTTGTAATTAACTGGCAATGCTAACTAACACTAACTAGTGGGTGTTCTTCTAATCTTCTTCCCAACAATGCTTTAAGAATTAAGAAAAACAATATATACAATCAAGTAGCTAATGATTAGTGATGAACTCAAGAACAAGCAGCAAGCCCATCTGAGCATATGAGGCAATAATGTGGTTAGAAAGGGGCTTCCTTTGTAGAAAGGGGGATCTCCTGGATGCCAAACTGGTCTTTCTGCTAAGCTAAAAGAAAGCACCAAAAAGAAAAGAAAAGGGAGTTACTCCTAATGCATCTCTAGTTACTAGTACTGATTTGGTTTATTGAAGATCACAAGGCGCAAGTACTACTAATGCCAACACTTGTCTGAGCTATTACGTCAGGACAGATTAAACTATGGGAAGAGTCACAGAGAGAGAGAGAGAGAGAGAGCAGAAATGCAGAACCAAGAAGAACAGCAATGATGATGGATCTATGAAAGCAAGAAATGGCGTACGGTATAATCGAACACGAAAAGGCAAAAATACATCAAAGATTTGGAGGGGAAGAAGTGAGAAGAGACAATGGCGCAAAGGTGAGCCGGGGCAATGTGGGCATTGGCCATTGTAGGGGAAAGCAAGAAAGCAAGAAAGGGGGAACCTTTTGCAGGGACTGGACGCAGCGGGAGCAGCCGGCGTAGGAGGCATTGCGGCAGCTCTTCTCCAGCTCCTTCACCGCGGCGGTAGGCGTGGCGTTCTTGGCCGCGGCGCCGACGGCGAACGCGGCGGGGCAGCGGAGCGACCCGATCTGGTGAAGCCGGATGCCGCAGAAGCAGAGCACCGTGTCGCACGTCGCGTTCGGCCGTGGCAGCGCCACCCCGCGCCGCTCGAGCGCCGAGCCCAGCGCGTCCACGCAGCGCTGGTTGTCGTACGGCACCATGGGCTCGTCCTCCCCGCCGCCTACGCCCTCGCCGGCGAGCGCCGGGGCCGGCGCCGGCACGGACAGCGCGGTGCGGGCGTGCGCCGCGAACAGCCATGCGGCGAGGACGGGGCAGCACCTGCCGCGGTCAAGCGAGCCCGGGCCGCCGCCGGCGCCGCACGCCGCGGCCACACCGCCAAAGAGCTCCGCGGAAAGGTCGAGGTGGCAGGGCGGGGACGTGGAGGAGCCCAAGGAGGCGTTGGACGGGGACTGCGCCTGCGAGAGCGGGTACGACGGCACGTCGGTGCTGGCTGCAGGCGCCACCAGGCGCAGCGCGAGCAAGAGCGCGACGGCGGCGACGTGCGCCGACATAGCCGACGGCGAGGTGGGGTCTTGGGGGAAGAGGCGAGCTGGGTGAGTGGGCATTGGGGACTAAGTCTTTTATATACAAACCGTAGGGAGGGCATGTCTGCCTTCTTGTTCCAGGGTTTCTTGGGTTTTGAGATGATACGGTGAATTTCCACATAGAGCAAAGTATTTTAACCATTAATTTAAAAGTAATATTAAAATACTATAAGATATTGTTACAATATTTTAGATCATGAATCTAATTATATAATTATGTTGTATAGAGTATGTAGGGTACACTATACACCGTATTTTATGTAGTATACAGTTTGATGCTTTTCTAAGATAAATGTATAGCACATTAATTTAAAATGTAATATTAAAATACTATAAGATATTGTTACAATATTTTAGATCATGAATATATTATATAATTATGCTGTATATACTATGTAGTGTACACTATACACCGTATTCTATGTAGTATATACGGTTTGATGCTTTTGTAAGATAAATGTATAGCACATTATGCCATTACGAACGTATGATGTCGTCAAGTACCTTGAAAGTACCACGAAAGTATCAGATTCAATGCCTCCAAAATAGCACGGATCATAATTAACAAGTACCGTAATATCCCATCCTGATACCACGAAGGCACGAAGTGCCATGAAACCTACATGATTTTTTACAACATCAATAATACCTCCAAATATTTTGTACATATTATGGTGCTTCACATTATCATAAATATGATATCATAACACCAGAAAATACCATCTACAATATTATAACAAGAAAGTTTTTTATATGTTTCTAAAAGTTTATTGGTTTTCTTATATAGCATTTAAAGTAGTTTTTTATATGTTACTGAAAGTTCATCGGTTTTCTTATATAGCATTTAAAGTTTGTTATTTTCGTATATACCATTGCTTCAAATTTTCATACCCTCTTATGTTGCTACAGTTACTTTCTCATTAGATTATTGTTTACATGATATGAAAAAGTCTAAATTCAATAATTCTATTTTATTTAGTTGATCGAGGGGTTAATGTGATTATAAGTGGACCGAAACCTACTTATATTTTTCCTATTGTATAGATTCCTATACATGTGTTTGTGAGGTTGAGGGCATTTTCATCATTTAGAAAAATAATGATGGTTAATGGCTGGAATCTAACGAAAAAGTAACATGAGTGGCATAAGAGAGTGTGAAAATTGAAGTAATGACACATACAAAAATAGTAAACTTTCAGTGACGTATAAAGAAACTAGTGAACTTTTAGTAATATATAAGAAATTCTCTCTATTATAATTGTTGTGTTTAGTTAGAGAAGTATAACTTAAAGAAGGAACAACCCTCATTCGTTGAGTTAGCTTAGAATTTAAGTTGGGGCTTGATTCGGACATACGGGTGAGGAGGCCTAAAGCCTAGTTCGACAACAAGTCGATCTATAGTGTAATGAGTTAGGCTTCTACAAATGATATAAATAACCCACAAAAAAGTCTCCAGACAGCATCGTAGAAGATCGAACCAGGCCAAACGTGTAGCCTCGTGTGATGGAAGAGATTGGTTGGTGGAAGAGCACAGTATAAAAAGTGGGGTAACCTTTTAATACGGTATATCGCAGCTGCTCTAGCTGCGAGAAGAACACAAGCGCGAGAGAAGCTTGAGATTGGGGTAGCTTTTAATCGTTTTGCGAGGTGTTTGAGATTGGGATTGATCTGACACTGGTCAAGAGGTTCGTTACTGCCGCTGCTACATGACGATTCTACACTTGGGTCGATATCGAGAGGTTTGTCTCGTGTCGTAGCGTAGGCTGGCCGAAGTAGCACCGGTCGCACGAGCCGGGAGGAGGCGAGACCGGCCAGGTGCGGCGGCGCCAGGTACACCCATCATTCCTACTACACTACGCCGGACAACGGAGAGTGATAGATACTACTCCACTACGGATCAAAATACGCATGATTGAGTATTTTGGTAGCTTGGGAAACCACCAGACAGACGGCGACAGGTTTCAGAATTCAGACTGTCAGCAGCAGGCGGACCCTCTCCGGTTTCCGGCAACATCTTCCTCGCAAATGTTACCGGAGCATTGAACTAATTTGGAACGCGCGAATTCTTCTCAATTTATACGAGAATTGAACTGGTTTTCAAGAAGATCTTGCAAGTTTTTTTGCATTTCGGAGGAGGCATAAAATATGCTGCAACTGCAAAGCAGGCAGTGATATGATATTGTAGGGGGTCAGTCACAGCCTCACAGGGTAACAGTTTCAGATGGGAGAAGAGGACGAGCCTTTTCGGCTGGGGCCTGGTTACCAACCTCATCACGTGAACCAGAGCCACGAGTCCAGCAGCAGCCAGCCAGCCAGGGCGTTGGGCTCCGTGGCTCTCTGCTCTGCAGCTGCTCACACAAGGACAGCGACCCTGTCTGCTACTCTGCTCACTGCACTAATCCTGCTCTCATCCTGTCACTAGCAATAATCTATTGAATCTGTACCCCCCCAAAACCTGCAACTAGGGCCACTGTTAACATGATCTGTTCTATTCTACCATACCAACTTGCTTTATGAAAAAAAAGAAATCCATTATCAGAGGACAGTAACACACTAACACACATGGCATGGTAACCTTCAGCAATGGAAGGTGAGAGAGAGGCTACCTAGCCAGCATGACTGCCTGCCATGTTCAGTTGTGGCCGTGTGTCTTCTCGTGTGTGTACATAAGATTCAGAGAGAGAGAGATAGGGGGAGAGAGTGAGAGACAGCTAAAGGAAATGTGTGTGCAATTCTGCAAAGGCACGGAGGTATGGAGATCATCAAATCAGCTCTGTATGACGAGTCAAGCTTTTGCCTTCCAGGCCTTTCTCACCACAAGGACCACATACATACACACAACAACAGGCAGCAACATCCAAAGTTCAGAATTTTTCTCATCTTTTCTTGGAAACAATAAGGCCATTAGCTTCTGAACATACAAGCCCAACCAGCCAGGTTGCTGTTAGGAGTACACTAGCTAATGAGGGTTGCAAACCAATAACAACAGCATGATGAGCAGCTAGCACAAATCCTTGTGGGGATCTCACTTTTTGAGATGTGAGTTGGCCCTTGCAAAACTTTGCAGCTTTTTTATTAGAGCCTTTCGCCTGAGTATGCTTGTGAGTAGGGAATATGCATGTCAGCTGTCATCAAGCCCCCCTCCTGTCTTTGTTTGATCTTTGTGCATAATACAGTATTATTACAGGTGCAAAGCCCTATGATAAGAAAAGATTAGCGGGACACTGAAATATCCTATCACAGCCTGCAAATGCAAATGCAGGGCTAGCTAGCTGCATCAGAGAAAGGAGTGGCAACCAGGCATGTGTGTTTGTTTGTCACCTAGCTGTGGTTTGCTCTGTCTAGTCTTTGTCATGGGGCTCCAAACACTTGTCTCTAGCGACATGGGAATAAGCAGGGGGTTTGATTATGGAGTTGTGGATGAGTGTGAGTGTGGGCAAGGTGAATGCAGGACGATAGGAGGATGGTGACAAGGATGATGCCCGAGATACCCGGGCTTGCGATAAATTTGATGAGCAAGCATACTATGTTCAGTGATGAAGGCATCTCATATGTTTTAAACCAGAAGGGGTCCATGCAAATAGCCCAGGGAGAATTTGGATTGTATGGGTTTGGCTAGGCATATTTGGATTGGAGAGTTGCTTCATTGGTTAGATCAGTGGCTGAGATTGGCTACTAGTCTGGCAAGATAAGGAAAAAGGACAGAACTTCTTCAGAGAAACTGTTGTCTTTTTTTTGGGGAGAGAGAAGTTGCAGGTTGTATCTAGTAAGAACATTTTGCAAAAGTAATTAATAAGAAGCAAACGGCATTTCTTTACGTCTGATCGGATGTCATAAGTCTGTAACAACAAATAAACAATTGATTGCTGACTTGCTGTCTGGCATTTCCTTTCAGGATCTCAAGGATAGCATTTTGAACACACTGAAAAGTTGGAAGCAGTGCTTGACCAAGCAAAGAGGCGAATGCCATGCACTTTTGCAGTGAAATATGGCTAATTACGAACTGTGTTTGATGACAGGTTGGAACACTGAATGGCAACAAAAATCTGGATAATTGGTACGGGAAGCCTGTGGTCTCATCACATAGCAAGCTGGCCTGACCAAATGATTTGACAGATACTCCTCTTATCCAAACCTGGGGTGTACATGAATCCATGTGCATGATATACGATCTCTTCTTTCTGTAGAGGGACCCAGAATTAATTTCTGGAATTCCATTGGCAACTGGACTGGACATGGCCACCGTGGCGATTTGTACCGGCAGCTGTTTTTCCTATGGCAGGACCTAACATGAACAGAAAGGCTGGCCCCGGTGGCTGGTCAACTGACTGGAGTTGGGCAAAAACCAGCTTTTCTAGCCGACGGCGACCAAAGCAGCCTACACGAGCTGATGGTAACCACGGCCTGCAGTGTTCAGCTATCTGCCTGCGATATGGTCCATGATCCTATACAGCACAGACCGCTTTCGGCCGCCTTTAAGTTACATCAAATTAATAAATAATACCATTTAATTTCATAGATATAACAGCTATATGTCGTAGCTTTTACGAGGCAGATCACGCTGATCTAACGAACACAATTAAAAAATTTGACGTTTTATGAAGTAATAGATCACTTTGTTTTTTTTTGTTTTTTTCTAATCAATGACTGAGATTAATTCTAATTCTTATCTTTTGAAAAAGTAAAAAATATAACATAAAAGAGTCCAGACCTTACCGCTTCACCGTGCTTACCCGTCCTCTAGCACAACCATTTACTGTTCAAACTAAGCTTCATGATCGCGCTCGTGCATCCCAAACACCGATCACCTCACAATCATCTATAACAAAACTGGCCATTTACATCAAGATAGCAGTACGGCTGGAAGCAAACTTCTCTGCAATTTGTAACGTAGTTCTGCTTGTTGTCGATAATTATTCTGTTACTACATCTACAGGCATTGTTTTCTCGACAGAGTTTGGCACAGGAACTTCGATGGCTTACTCCGCCAAGGAAATGGACAAAATTTTCGCACTGAACGTTGCAAACGTGAAGCCAGTGCAGTAAGTTGCAGGTAGAGGTTGTTTCAAAAAAGAGAGAAGAGCATGGCGTAAGATATTGATAGTATGGTTTGCTTGACGTTTGAACTTCTGTTCCGTGGTGTCATCGCCTCCCACTGATGCTATATTTGAGATACTCTGTCAAGGAGAGAGATTGCACAGGTTAGATTAGTGGAAAATTTCAGTTTACCATGAACATAGAAACAAGCAGTGAAAAAGATGCTATAAAGCACGGCTCGGGTTTCTTAAGCATGTACAGATAAAAAAGAGGTAAATGGCCGGCAACAGATCTCATTATGTAAGCAGTAAGCATGGTATCCATATATGCATTAGAGATCCAAGGGGATTCTTCAACTGCTTGTGGGCACTAGTCCACCAGAAATGAGATTGACCCTATTTTGTATAATTGAGACAATAACCAAACTTTTTGTTGCAAAGAATAGTTATATAATCAGTTTGTAGTTAATATAGAAAACCATTAACCATTAATGGATCAGGCTTGAAAGGATCAAAGATGACCAAGTGGGGGTAAATAGAACTTCTACAACTAAAAGGCTGAGATTTTAAACCTAATTGTACAAATAAAACTTAATCTATGTTTAAGGTTCAAAGTTGTGTTCTAAGGCTCAAAGATGTGTTCCAACTCCAAGTTTTATAACCTAGTTCCAATCATATTCTAGTCACATGCAAATGCTAGGTACTGAAATAAGCAAGAGAGAACAACGCATAAACAAGCAATTGCAAAGCTAAAAGAGAGGAAAATGCAAACTTAACAAGCATGAGTTTTTCCCAAGGCCGGAGATCGGCAATCTGCACTAATCCTCATTGGAGCACTCTAAATAAGAATGTTGCTCCCCCTCATGCCTCGCAAGATATGAGTGCTTTCTCAGTGGTAACTCTTCTCCACTTCGGATAGGTAAGCTCTAAACCTTCACACGTTACCCAGGACTCCCACAATCTCCTCCAAGAGAGATCACCAGACTCAACAATCACCGAGACCATTTAGACACCACCGATGTGCCAAGAGTAATAAGATAAAGCTTCATTTGACTAACACGAAGTCTAGAAACTCGTGATTGCACACAAGGCCTACAACCAGCACTCTCATTATCTTGTGCTAATCCTTGCCTAAATTAATCAACAAATGATTTATGGCAGGCACTCTTGTACTCCATTCTTAGGTTCTCAATTTGAAATGGGACTTAAAAGGCACCAAGTGAGTCTAAGCAATGGGGTATTTATAGCCCCAACCTCTCAAACTAGTTGATGGAAGTGCACAGGAATTTTTGTATAGAGCAGACAGTCCGTATTGGGGATAGGAATGTCCATCGCTTTTTCAACAGTCACCATCCAGACCTTGTCTGGACTGTCCGGCCCCATGATCCAGACTATCTGGTATGGGTCCAGATTGTCCAGTCCATACAGGTTAGGCATCAACACATGGTTCAGTGCTTGGATCAACAATATGATCCAGCCCAACTTGTATCAACCGAACGGTTCAACCCGTACAACTCTTGAACCAACACATGGTCCGTCCCAACTTGTACCCACCAAACAATCTGGTCCATAACCACCGTCATGGCCCGGACCAATACATGGTCCCATAGAACGATCCATCCACTAGAGATCTGAAACACACCCAAACTATCCAGCCAGTGTACACAACACAGTCCGAACCAACACATGGTCCGACTGGACGATTTATCCACCAGACAATCCAGAACACATCTAGATTATCCAGTTCATATACACAACATTGTCAAGATCAATACATGATCTAAAAGGATGAAACACAAGACGGATGATCCGATCACAATAATGGAGTTAACAGTCCAATATCCATCAGACTTTCTGAACCATTGAATCTCCAGGACAACTAGCTTATCCTGATCCGTCTCTGTCCTTTATCCTAATTCATCTTATCTTCTTCATCTTGGGATAGGAAACTTTTAAAATCTAGAAAGACATAGTGCGCACCACATGGAATATCCTAGCTTTGATATCAATCAAGCTATTTGCTTCATCCCCTCTTAATAGTATGATCAACTGAAAAGCAAACCTTATTCTATTTCCACATCAACCTCAATTCCTTTAGATGTGTTAAACTAGCAACAAGGGTTCAATCTTTGGTTTCATCCAGGAAGACCGCACACACTCTCTCCATTGGATGAATCAATGTAGCGCAACCAATCACCAAGATCCTAACTTGTTACACACTTAACAAATGTAGTTAGTCCTGATGATTATGTTGTCATTAATCACCAAAACTTACCAAATCTTGAACTAGGAGCCTAAATGTTTACAATACTTGCTATAAACAGCTGGGTTACTGCTCGTTAAAGCAGTTGCTTTTCTAAAAGAACAAGCCCAGGTCATTTTCCCATGCTAATGCTAAAGTGTTGGTTACTCTCCTGAATTGTTTGTTGACACAAGGACAGAACAAGTGTCCTATGATTTTATTAAGAGAGGAACACGGACTTCAAAGAAAAGATAGAGTTATTCACACAAATGAACATTACCTGATACTTGTAGATTTGGCACTTGAGAACCCAAACTTATTTATGAGAAAAAATCGAGTGGCTGCTTTATATCCTTGTCTAGTAGTAGAGTCTTCAACGTGTGCATGATATCAAAGCCTGGGTCTAGCTTGCGTTGCCATCCCTACAAAATAATTAATAGCCACAATAAGCATGATGCATTTTTTCTTATAGGCACATTAAGGTGCTAGGAAGCAATGGATATCAGATTAACTCGCAGCATAGAAAAGGGTGTCTGTTAAGTGCTAACAGCACCCACTAGTAAGTACTATTTCCCTAAACTAGCCCATCAGCATCCTTTCAAGCACTGTAATAAATGGTGTGGTAAATGTTTTATAGATATCAAGTGTTACCGCATAAGTTTACCTCAAGAACCAAAATGGTAACCATTACGGTACAGATATTCCCATCAATGTTGACTTTGTGGCGCCGAACTGTGTCAAGCAGTTGATGTATGCATTCAACAGGATGGAAAACATCCCCTTCAGCTGTTCCCCAGAATGAAAATGTCTTATCCAATTCCTACCAATAAAAAACTTGAATTGTTACTCAAGAAAAAATAAGTATCAAAATGACAACAATTTAAAAAACAACATGCAATTGTCAAAGACTGGAAATAAATGCAAGAAGCAACAAAGAGCATCAAGTTGGAGAAACCGAGAAATACAATGTATATTCCCTCGTTTCTTATTTATTTGACATTATTGAATTTTCACATTCACAGGATGTAACTTTGACCATTACATTTTGTAACCTCCTATTAATAAAAATTCTACCTCCAGTCAAACAAAAAACAAGTCTCTTTCTATTTTCAAAACCAACAAGATGCCACTTTGACTACTAAGTTTTATTATCACATATTCAAAAATGATTACATTTGTGTTAATATTAAGAAGGTATTTTTCATAAAAAATGCATACCATTTTCATGTAACAAAAACTACATTATTTAGATATAATCCTTTGTCAAACTTCATACAGTTTTAATTGCATGCATTCTAGCATGTTTGTGTGACTGGCAGGAGTATAGTATTAGTTAGTAATATAATTTTATCTACATATATCCTATCTAGATAGTTCTAGCACAGAAAAAATTGACAGCACAGATTCTAGGATGTCAAATAGACATAATGTAGAGACTACTAATTGAAACAAACATAGAGCATAAAATATATTACAGAGATAGATTATTGAGGAAACAGTTAATACTAGAGTTAAACATCTGCAGGCAGCAATTTGACTTTATCAGAGCTAAAGCAAACATCAACAGTATACAAGGACAAAGGATCAACGACTAATTTTTCCTAGATCCCTTTGTGTTTGCATACTTCAAGCAATGGTCACCCTAGTGAATCAGTGGCATTCCCTGTAACCAAAGCCCAAAACCTAACTATTGAAACTTCTGCAATTGTCTATTACATAGTACTTTTAATGATTCCAGATTCCTATTCTGTGAATATGATATATGAAGTACCTGACATGATTACAAAATGAAGCTAGTTGCATTCTAAATGTTTTGTAATAGCATAGTTTTTTACCTCGATAAAGGCGACTGGGTTCGGACAGCTTTGCTGTTTTGATAATTGCAGAGTACAGTTAGCAGCAGTACGACCATCCCTGGTGGCCACTGCCTTGAAGAAGTGTTGTAAGTTATCACGGTCGCCTCCGGTGAGCTCAGCAGTCATGCCAACATCAAGAAACACAATATGGGGCTTAGGTCTGAAAAACAATTTCCTTTTAGGTTTGTTCTCATTTAGACGGACAAGAATGTTCCCGGGGTGCATATCTGCATGAATAAAATTGTCCTCCTAAAGAAAGTGGGAAAATTGATAACAGAAACTTTAGTGACAGAATTTCAATAGGATAATATACCTTATGTTATAAAAAATGTACTATAGACTACTGAGGCTCTTAACTCTTAAGAATGCAAACCTCAATACCAGCCTATACGACCACACACAAACACCACCACTCAGGTGAAAAAGAGAATATTAGGAAACACAGAGTTAGTAAACATGCATACCAGAAGCATCTTCAAGAATGCATATGTGCCAATGTGGGCAAGATCTCTCTTCATCCGAGAATTCCCTTCAATTCCTTCCATAAAACGAGAAACACTTTCCCCATCCTCAAATGTCTCCACAAGGACAGATGGATGCACAAGTGGATATAATGGCTTTGGGAAAGACACATGTCTCCATCTGCGGAAATTGTAGATGAAACGACTCAAATGAGCAGCTTCCCTTGAAAGGTCAACTTGAGACATCATGAAAACAGCAAACTGACGGACACTCTCATCCAGCCTCAGCCAGCTCAATCCTGGGACAACATTTGAAACTTTTGCCACAAGATTGATGAGTAAAAAGTCTCTCTTGATTGATTCACCCACACCAGGATGTCTCACCTTAACAGCAACATGTTTTCCAGGATGTTGATCTCTTAATGTAGCACGATGTACTTGTGCAATACTTCCAGAAGCTACAGGGTCCTCCTCAAAAGTATCAAATATTTCAGAAAGCTTACGACCAAATGCCTTCTCAATGGTAGCCTTGCTGTAAGCAAAACCATGCACTGGAGCTGCGCTGTGAAGCTTGGCAAGCTCAACACAGAGATCACTTGGAAAAAGATCAGGCCGTGTTGCAGCCCACTGACCCCATTTGATGAATGCTGGCCCAGCCTTTTCAAGGGTGCGCCGCACAAGACAAAGCCATCTCTTTCTAAATTCAATACTGAAACTATCAGCAAACGGAACCAATGCAGTTGCAGGGAAGAACAAGAATGCCAAATGCACAGCTCTAATAAGCAAAGTGACACCCTCCCAGAATGACCAAACCATGGACAACAGAAACTGGCGAGTATCCCATGCATTTGTGATGAAGCCTTCCATTGTGGGCATGTATGGTGAATCTGCCAGGACAGGCCGTGCCAATGCAACCTTGCCAAATGCTATAGTTATGACCCCAGGGACAACATGAGATCTCATCAAGGACAAGCTTAGAACGCAGGCTGCTCGGTTGATCAGTGGAAACCGGGGACTGCTGTACGTGCATGTATGACTGAGCCGCTTCCATGCCAATTGGGCCTGCCGTGTTGCCGATGAATTTGCGAATGACACATGGAGGGTACGGTATCCCCTTGAAATCCTGTTTCTGCACTTGTGATCCTCAGCCTTGTTCTTTCTGACAATTACTTTGTAATGTGAGAACATTCTAGAGACAACAGCTGGAACCTTTCGCCTTGTTGACAATCCATTGTCCCTCACTGCTGTGTAGCCACTCCTGTGGCTCGGCTCGGAAAAATGGGCTGCCCGTCTATTTGTTCCAACCGCCAACAGCCTGCTCACAAAGGTAATGGAACATAAGAATCTGTAGGATCTCAAGCTTAACTGACACCTTCCAGAGCCCTATATTTAACAGTTAAAATTAAGAACTCAGTTCGTGCAGCACAACCAATGTAATACAAAATGTATTCACTGAGACACCAATTGGTTACTCGTTTTCGTAATTCCCCCAACTACCTGGCATTTGAACAAGCCTATATCGGCAATTTCCAAATTCCGGCAAAGCACCGTGCATTCATGAAATCCCAAAATAAATTACTTTGGTAGCTAAGCTTTACTAACTCCCTCAATGTAAATTGTGCGATTACTCTCCAATTTAAGCTATAGATTTGAAGTCCGATTGATCACAGCTGTCCCAAACTGCCATGGCTACCGATTTCCACGTTACCCCTACAAATTGAAAATCTAGCACCAAATTCCCCGGGTCACATCATACGCTAAACCGGGCCAACAAACACACAAGCTAGGCCACAAACGGAGCCGTTCCTAACGAAATCTGAAACCCCAACGAATATCATCAAAGATCCACCAATCTGAAGAAACAAGGACGGAAGCCACGGAGAGGAATATTCGAAACGCACCTCTCGCCGACCCCCAGAAGCCGTAGCATCGGGGAAACTTCACTGGTTGGAGCCGCCGCCGCCGCGGACCATACCACGCACCGCCGGAACCCCCCGCCGCGCGACGGCCTCCCGCGCCCAACTTCTCCTCAGAGCCTTGGCCGAGGAGACGGGAGACGCGGAGTCCGAACCCGCGATCCCCCGCGGCCCAAGCGAGGACGCGGCGGCGAGGGCGGGAGAAGAGCCGAAGAGATTGCGCCGCAGCGGTGCGCCTCGCGGGTCGGCGGCGAGGACTTTCCCTGTTTCCGCTTTTGTGTTTTTGTGGATATATTTTCTCGTTTTTTGAGCTTTTTGTCTCGGGTCTTTCTCGAGGGAATAAGTATTGATTACTTAAGCTTAACCTAATAGTAAACTAGTGTTTAATCGTCTAACTTTTTAAATACCGTTTACTTAACATTTAAGATGATTTTGTAAAATAATTTTTGTCACGTTGACCTACTACATTGGATGAGACATAAATTATTCTAGCAGCCTTCTTTTTATATCCAATGCTAAATTCATCAAAAATAGCGACAGCAATAATGAGTTATTTTTTTCTTCTACTTCTTTCAGAAGGTGAAAGGATTCAACAGTGACGTTAGCAGCAGGGAAATGATGACGAGGAGACGAGAAAGAATAAGAAAAAAACAATCTTGTCCAACGTAGCACACCAGCAGGATAAAATCAGCTTACAAAACCACTTTAGGGTTAAGTAAACGGTATTTAAAAGGTTAGAGGGTTAAATGCATGGTTTATTAGGTCAAGAGGTTAAGTAATCAATCAGCAATATGTGAGGAGATTATTTAGACTTATTCCTTCCCGGAGAGGAGGGTATACAAGTGAAAAAGGAACGCAAACTCTGGCATATTTTTATATTTAAATTTTTTAACAAGAACAAATATTTTAA
>KE373201.1:320345-347705 GCA_000418225.1 Zizania latifolia
AAAATTTACTTGTTTTAAACTACCAATAACTTAATTAATTAGCATTTGGAAAACAAAGAGTGCAGCTTAAGATACAATGTCATATATCTCATCCACTCCATCGAACTCACAACTAAAATTGTCAAATCATACAGAATGCTCCCTTGCAATTAATAATGGAGTTAGATTAACTGCGTCCACCAACCAGATACCTGGACCGTACTTCATGTCTAGCTAGTTTAGGCTAGATCTCCCAACTAATAAGCACTAAAATACTCTAAACAAGAACTAATCATGAAACTAAGTCCCAATTAGGCCAAACAAGTATGCACCACAATTAATATTTTTGGAATTTTTATTAGAAGAATCCTAGATGTACCGGGTTTTATAGTATTCGTGTTAGTTTTTATTAAAAACTGATACAAATAAGAATTTTTGAATTTTTCAAATGATGTGAGAGGAAGATAAACTATATATGAAAATTGATAACTTTTTTATTTAAAGTTATTTAGAGCATGAAATATATATTAAAAGTTTTAGAAAAGTAAAGTGTACACACACACACACACACACGGCGCGAGCGTACGCATGGTCGGTGATTCGCAAGATCTGCCATGAGGTCACCCGGTCTCGCCTGCTTCATCCTAACATTGACGTTTAAACTATTCAAATTCTACGGCATCTTGGTTTTATGTATGCTTAGTTAAATTATATTAATTAAGTTCTTGGCTATTTTGGATTTTGTCCGTATGAAGGGGAAAAGGTACCAGGAATGGTTTGAAAATCTGGCTGTCGATGACCTCAAAAGAGATTGTATATATATATATATTGGTGTAGTCGTGTAGACATCGTGACCCGCCGAGACAAAGAGCTAGCTTAGCTGCTGCTGTGTGTCTTAATTGGAAGATCGAAGAAGACTGTCCAATGATTAGCTGATACAGATACTATAGATTAATTAGTGCAGATCTATCAAGCAGGAAAGCTGCATGCGTAGTTAATTGCAAGTCTTGTGATATGATCGCGTTAATTATAGTGGCCGGTTAACAGATCAGGGTGTTGGCCGTTGCCACATCGGAGCTGAACGTCACGAGTGAGGGAGAAATGGTAAACAGCATACACATACGTACCAGCAGAGATAGATCAGATCTTTACGGCATTATAATTACATTACTGCATAGTTTAAGTGATCTGCTACGTACATGTATCCCTCCGATGCTGCTAGAACATTCGTCAGGTGATTAGGCGTAATTAGGCTCAGTTAATAAGTAGAACAGCAGAAACAAACTCGATCTGAATATCCAATTCAGCTACCTGCTGCATTCTGAATATGTTCGGTTACTCTGAAAACAGAGTCGTGAGATACCGTAGAAGAGATAATGACAGTTTCAGTTTCAGCATTCCCTGCAGATTTCCGTGGCCAAGAACGGAAGCTCTGTACTGTTCCGTTCACTTTCACAATGTCTGAATCCCATATTCCCATTCATTGGCCCACTTGTACAGTTGTACGTCCAACGCATGTGATTTCCGTTCGTCAAGCAGGCAGGAGTTGCCGGAATCGTTGACTCAGGCAAGCACAGTCGATTCCTGCAGCAACAAGCAACAGACGTACACTCGCCACCGTTTCAGGTCAGGTAAAGATAAAATCTCTCACTGACCGACAATTAATTTCACCGTCCTTGCTTACACATAGCAGAATTTGTTTTTGATCGACGCCTAATTACGACTTTTTGGAGAGAAGATCGTCCGGTTTTTCTTCTTTTGCAGATCAGTAGCTCTTCGTATGCTTCAGAAAGTCAACGTAGATTACAACAAGAAGCCAACTGCAGGCCATCTGCTGAATTTCTAGCAGGCAGACGTGTCACTGGAGAGCAAGATCTTCAGGCCGTAAGCAGCAGTAAAGTGCGTGCTGATCATGGAATTTGTTGTGCTAATCATGCTTTGAAGCTGCCAATTCTGCATTAGGACATGCAGGTCGTTATCTTGCAATGGAGCCAAAGAAGCAAACCTTTTGGGGGTCCTTTTCTTCGGATTGAATTGGTGGCCAAACATCCCGGTGCGCTGCATCTGCTGTCAGATTGGTCTTAGTTTTCTCCTCGTTGCAAGCTTCAGGTGTGCGTGGACGTTATGAAACCATGCAACCTTCAAGATTATCCAACAAATTGACACACTGTCAAGGCAAAATATTATATTATGCCGCAAGCAATTTGATGCAGGATGACTACTCGTGATTTGCTGAGATCATTTGAACAAGCATTTCATTCAGATTGCAGAGCACCGTTAGGTCAGCTGCAAGATTGTTATAGACGCCTTTGTGGGGCGCCATTATACAAGGCACAGGAAGCAGGCCCAGGGCCAGGCCCAGACCCACGGCGGCTGAAGGAGGATCCGGCCAGGAGTAGATTAATAAAAGCCCTTAAGGCAGTCCTAATCAAATAAGAATTAGTTAAGAGTCCCAATGTCATCTAGAGTTGATAGAGAGTCCTAGTCAAATAAGAGCCCTTAAGGCCCCTTCACCTTGGTCTATAAAAGGTGTAGGTTATAGATGTAATCAGATCGTCAAGGAATAAAGGTCTTCCCGAAGAGGACGAGACTTACCTTGAATCCGAGCAGCCCTAGGGCCGGCGCTGGCAATTCCAGCAGCGCCTGCCCCCCTGTTCTCCTCTTCCCCACACGCACCAGATCCCAATCAGTAACAATTTGGTATCAGAGCTGACTGGAACATCGACAACCATGTCCGGTTTCATCCAAGATCCTACGACCATGTCTGCCGATGACAAGCTCGACTTCCTCATGGCAGCAGTTACTCGTTTGATGGGCCAGATGACCACGATGAACGGCCGCCTCAACACCCATGATCGGCGACTAGCACAAGTGGAGCATGCTCCGGACAGGGCTGCGGTTTCCCCCCACGGTGACGCGGCTGTCCAGGACACAGATGGCGAGCTGTTATCACAGCATGGAGGGCGCGGTGGCCCTGGGGGCCGTGATGATGCACACGCCCCTGGTGGGCGACCAGCAGGCCATGGAGGCGATTTTTACGGCCGACAAGATCAGCCCGGCGGCGGTGGAGGCCGAGGGAGGCCCTACGGCTACGGGCATCAGGATGACGGCGGCGGCGGGCTGCACGGCCGTGCTCGGCCGGACGACGGCGGTTTCCGTCGGCACAAATTGAAGTTTCCCACGTTTGATGGAGAGTCTGATCCGTTAACGTGGGTCAACAAGTGCGACACGTACTTTCGGGCAATGCGCACCATGGCCGAAGAGAAGGTATGGATTGCATCGCTCCATCTCGAGGGAGTGGCGGCCGAGTGGTACTACAGCCTAGAGAGGGATCATGGCGTTCCCTCGTGAGTGCGGTTCGTCGAATTCATCCACATGCGCTTCGGGCCACCACTGCGACATAATGGACTGGCAGAATTAAAAGATCTCTATCGGACAGGCACAGTAGAAGAATATCAACGTTAATTTTCTTTATTGCTCTGTCATTGTGATGGCTTGTCTCCTGTGCAGCAGGTGAACTTATTTACAGCAGGTCTAGGCGAGCCTTTACGGACGGATGTAGAACTACATGCCCCGACCCATCTACAGACAGCCATGAGTCTCGCTAGGGCATATGAGCGCAAAGAGGTACATGGGACCAAGGGGAAAGGTGCCAGCCGCCCCTCGGTTCCACTGGCCAAAGGTGGCGCAGCAGGACAAATTATGAAGGGACCGAAACAGAACAAGCCACGCTTCAAACGACTCACGGCCAAGGAACTCGCTGCTAAGCGGGCTAACGGCGAATGCTATCATTGTCCAGAGAAGTATTCCCCTGATCATAAGTGCGCTACAAAGGGGGTGTTCTTGCTAGAGATGGATGATGACGAGGACGATGATGACATCGAGGGAGACTTGGGCATCCGCTCCACGCTCTTACCGGCATTAACGTCAACAACACTATGAAGCTCCATGTAACGATCGGTGGAATGACATTACTGGCCCTGGTCGACTCAGGCTCGACACATTCCTTCATCCAGGAGGCGACGGCTTCCCACCTCGGTCTACAAGCGCCTGCCCCCCCTATTCTCCTCTTCCCCACACGCACCAGATCCCAATCAGTAACAAAGATCCACCGATTTCCCATTCCAGTCACTGATCTGTCAGTTTGAACAAATCACAAAATCATGGCTAGTATGGAAGGAGCGCAACTGGCGGATTTTCCATGGAAGCATAGAACCCGTTACGAATATTGTTCTCATTATCTCCTCTGAAGTTGAAACTCTCTCTAATCTCTAAATTGTTGTAACTCAATCTATCTCCCCCCCTAAATGTTCTCTCCTCTAACCTCTAATTTTTGTACCAACTCTTTATTGGCTTCGGTCTCGCATTCTTAATACAAGCAAGCGACTCTCTCGCTTTCTTTTCAAAAAAAAATGTTAACATTGGTGAACTGCTGAAACAGATGTGCATTTCATTGAGTCCTGGGTAAACAACATTATATACATGACCTCCAGCTTCCTGCACAAAAATTACTTAGACAGCATGATCCCAAGACTATGTAAACAGAAGGAAAAGAAAGAATCAGTGCAGCTACAAACTATGTCAACAGTTTGTTCAACTTGTTTTTTCAGGAGGAAGGAAACTGCAGGCAAGAGGTCACCTTGAAAGTTTTCGTCCCTGCTCGAAGCCACTGTTAGATACTTGCACAAGCTATGAAAGATCAACAAGAACAGCGCATCGCAATCACTCGTGCACCGACCAGTTCCTGATCATTTAAGATAGATAGTCCCTATCAACCTAACACGTACTTAGGGAATCTCAAAAGTAATATGATAGCAGCACGGCGCAAAAGAAAACCATAAAAGATATTTCACATTTCAAATTTTGCTAAACAAACAGTAATTGAGCGGTTCGGCTTAGTAACCACCGATACCAAATGATTTGGTGTCAATAACAGGTCAATTAGTTACCATAACCGATTGGTTTGTATTGAAAACATACTTTTTTTAATAAGAAAAATAAAAAATCATATAACTTTGTGAAATTTTAATATTTTTTAAAACAAATTTCACCCTAAATGACCTAGTATTTATATAAAAAATCGGAGTTTTTCAATTTTGCAAATTTAAATTTGAATTCTAAACCAAATCAAATAGTTCGCCGCTGTATCTTGACACTCACAAACGCCTAGACCAAGTGCCGTAGCCACATGACTGACATGAGCAACCATAAGGATTCCACGATCAGGACGGGAAAGCACTTATGTCATCGTTTTCGTTGGCTTATCATCGGCCCAGTTAGGATGTCCCACCACTCCTACTTTTCCATTCACCACAAGATCCAAGCCCACCTTAATGTTAAAAGACAAACCATGAGATGGCATTGAACAGTGAACAAAACTGATTCAGATTCCTTGAAGAACACACTGGGTTGGGCTGACAAACCCATATTGAAAGGAAACCATACAGGAGCAAACAAATTTGGCATCCAGGGTTTCAGAAATGAAATGGTGATAGTACACTGTTGCATAAGCTCTGTTTGAATGGTACAACGAGCCTCTGGCAGTGAGTAAAAAAACTGATCTATGGAGAAGTATGATGCCTTCTTTGTCACATTTGCTGAAGCCATGTCCATGATTGTGCATGCAGGAACCAGAACAAAATGCTTTAGCCAACTTGCTTGAGCTTTCCCTGTTGGGAGGCATATTTTGTGGGAATATTTGATGATTTGTGCAATCAAGTACCAGGCAGCATTTGTACAGCCTCCTTTGCTGAATATTTCAGCTCCAACTCTACTTTACTGACAAGTGACAAAGAGGAAAGGGAGGGAGGCCCAAATGTGCAGACATGTTTTGAGGTGTAAATATTATTATTATGATTCACAATTATAATAGGAAAAAGTCTAAATTAGGCAAAACCGTCATTCAAAGATATAAATTGAACTGTTTTACAATACTGTGGATGTTTTTCAGACAGTAAAATTTTTTAGGGGGTTATTCAGACTTCAGCGATACTTTGAGGGTGTAATTTAGATTTTTCCATTATAATATTATGATGTACACTTGTTTATCAATCTTGATTCTTGCATTATGTCATTTTCCCCCGCTTTCTGTTGAGCTTTTCAGATGCTTCAAACTTAACAGTCACTGATGCAGATAAAACTATAAAAGAACAGTTCAGCTTGGGCATCTAACTGAGTAATTAATTGTCACTGAATGGTATCTAATGCAATCATATGCTTTAGTTCAGCGACGCAGATGACGACAGGCTGCCAGCATCGTCATAATTAGCTCTAGACACTGTTAATGCCGGGGATAAAAACAAACATCAACTTTCATTCGTGTAGATTATGATAATTAGAAACACCAGATTCACAGGATCACAGCGTTTGACCAGAAAAAGATTGCTGCAATACTAATGAGAGACTAGCCATTGCAAAGTACATTAGTCTTTAGTCTAAGCAGCCAAATGAACGAGAGAAAAAGGTAGCAACTAGCAACTTGTGGGAATCGATCCCCAATTTTCCAATCATGAGTGGGACTGCGTACGGCTGAGATTAGTGGACACCATTATCGTGTCACTCTGCTGAGGTATTTGGTCAAATCAAACGGGACCTTTTTTCTTCTTCTTTGATTTATTTTTAGGATCATTTCTGTGTGTGGGAATAGGTTTTTGGCTTGAGATGGCCATCGTCCAACACCGTAGAAAGTTTTTGCACAACCCATCCTTTCACTGCACAAGCGGTACATAATGTAAAATTTTCTGTTTGGGCAACGGAGAGGGGTGGCCATGATTCCCCGTGAAAACTAATTTTTACAGAGAGTCAGCTTAAGAGAACACATGTGATAACCCTTCCATATAAATAAGCTTCTTCTTTAAATATCTCATTTCATTTCTATGCTTCTCTAGCTCAAAAACCCTAAGCTTTGAAGTTGTTATACCATTATACTATTGGGCTGCTCGAGACCCATGTGACCTCGCTGCTAACTCGAGAGCTCTCCTCCACTGTCTACATGCCACCTCCACGTCACGCCTGCGACTGTGATTGTGCTCGTCTCCTTTAACCCTAGCCAGCAACCTTCCTAAGCACCGCACACTTTATTTTTCTTGTCATCAGCAAAACCTTCTCTGCAACCAGGCACCCTCCCTCAGCATATTCATGTTTCTATTCCTATCATGCGCATTGAATATTTATCGGTTTAATCTAACTAGCTCTTAAAACTTAATAGTAGATTATAGAGATCATGGAATATATCCATACTAACTCACCATAGTCTCTCTTTAAATGATCACAAGATAGTGTATTAATTGACACAACAAAGTGAATTAGTAGAAATTTTGTATATATTGACTTTTATTAAATCACTCCGTTATATCATCAATATGCAATGTTGTATTCCATTAAAGAGAAAATATGATGGGTTAAATAATGAAATATAAGAAAACTAGGTTTCACATGAGAATTAGTTTCTACCAACATCAAAACATGATTAAATGTGAGTAATATTAAATTAATATATCCAATTAAGATAAGTAATATTAAATTAATATATTACTCCCTTCAGTTCTATAAAGCAAGTCGTTTTATACTTATACCAAAAGTTGCCTAAAATAAATCGTTTTATATTTTATCGTGTATTTTAGACGTCTATACCTCTTATGGTATACTACTTCCTCCTCGTACTTCGCTTTACTCGCACATTGTATTTAATAGGGGAAAAAGAAGGTACATACTAATTAATTACTCATTGGTATCTGAAATCATGTCAAAAATAATTTATTTCTAAAATCATGTTTAAAATAATTTGTTTTTAGAAACTAGAGGTATTAAATTAGTAGCGTCTAAGTTAAAAAGATATTTTAAAAAGCGATGATGTCTCTGTTCTGTACACGTCATGTGCGAGGAGATTCTCCGAACGAGGGGTCAGAGAAAGAGATTCCAGCGGCGTTACCGCAATTAAATCTCGCCACGCGGCCCTATTTATACGGATCCCACGCGCGCTCGGGTTAGTTGGTTTGGTTTGCGCCCACCTCCGGCTTACCCGGCCTCCTCTCCCCCTCGCGCGTGTGCTGCACTCGCCGCCGCTGCCGCCGCCGCCGCCTCCTCACTGCTAGCCGGGCTGCTTATAGCTCTTGCCGCCGGTCAGTCTCTTCGCCCTGCATGTCTCTTCCTTTTCTTGCGACGGCGTGAGGGGGAAAAGTTGCGATCTTGGTGGTCGTTATGGCCGATTTGACGCAAGTACTGTATGCGTTTGACTCGTGTTTTTTGGGTTAAACCTAGCTAGTCTTTTTTTTACTCCGTTGAGAGTCTAATACCTCGCGACTCTGGTGGTAATTTCGGCGGATACCCTTTTGAGGGGTTCATGCAGTTTTGGTTGGATTTGTTCTGCTCTGCTCCACTGTTGGTCCGCTTAGTAATTCGATGTCTGGCGATTGTTCTGCCGCCTGTTGCTGAATCGGTTTCGTGATGCGAATTGTCCCCTCCCTTTGTGTCGCGTGTTGCAGGTTCAGAGTAGTAGCTAGTAATTGGCATCTTAAACGCCTGAAACTTTCTGATTTGGAATAGCAGACGCGTCGAGCTATTGGATTTAGACACTTCTGTGCACTGCCCCTTTCAAAGTAAGTGTTAGGATTAGAGGTTATTGTTTACAGGCGCCATGATCTCTGAAACTAGAGAATTGTGTGGAAGTCTCAGACTTTGAGGAATCATCTAGCTCTAGAACTGATTTGCCAGTGAATTTTTTATCAGACTGCTTCAGTTTCAGCTCTTTGCAGTTTTGAGCTCTGAAATCAATGTTACACATTACTTTGCAGTGTGTCCATCCTACAAACTTTCTTGAATAGGTTTGGTGCAGGTGAACTTATCATGAGCCTCGAGATAGCAGGTGCGAGCGCACCTCAGGTTCAGGTATCTTTAGTCTTTACTTCTCCTATAGTCCTATCCTGTTCTACAAGTTCAGACTTCAGATCTATGTTTATGCAGGTTTTTAAGCCGTAGTAAAAATGGTTACTAAAAGTTTGCTGTGTTTGGTTGTGAAATTGACAGGGGAAGTTCCTTGGTATACTTGTCTGCTGGATTCTGGGAAATGGAAGCCTTTTTGCATGGAACAGCATGCTTACCATTGAAGATTACTATGTAGCTCTGTTTCCAGTACGTGCTTATCTGAGAAATTCCGTTCATGGCTTGAATGAAATCAGGATTCAGTTGAATCATGATTTTCACTTGATAGATGACAAATGCATCCTTATCCTTTTTTTAATCTTGGAATGTCAACATTTAGAAGTATCGTAATGCAAATTTTAGCAAATGGACTATTATATATGAATCTACTACTTGTGGTTGCAGACGTACCATCCAACAAGAGTTCTTACACTAGTTTACCAACCTTTTGCCTTTGGAATAACCTGCATCATGACATACCATGAAGCAAAGCTCAACACAAGGAAGAGGAATCTGCTCGGATTTGCACTATTCTTACTTGGCTCTTTTGCATTAATCATGGTAAGTATATTGCCTTATGTCCAAACAAATACAGGTTAATGTGCCACAATGACAACTCATGTAACCATCTTTGTTATTCTAGCTGGATGTTTGTACTAAAGGAAGGGGTGGACTTGGTGCGTTTATTGGTGTGTGCATAATCAGTGGCTTATTTGGGACAGCTGATGCCCATGTTCAAGGCGGTCTGGTTGGCGATCTTGCCTTCATGTGCCCGGAGTTCATGCAGGTGACCTTCCATATGAGTTTCAGCAATCTGTGATGCTTCTTGTTACCTTTAACGATCTCAGACGACAACCTTAAAGATTCATATCTATCATGCTTTGGACTTTCAGTCTTTCCTGGCTGGCTTGGCTGCATCAGGAGTTCTAACATCAGCCTTGAGACTAATTACAAAGGCATCATTTGAGAATTCACAGAATGGTCTTCGCAATGGAGCTAGTAAGCCCCTTCGGTGCATCTTCAAACGATCTTATTCGCATCGTTTCAAAATTCTCAGTCTTTTTCTATATGGTTAATCTATCTTTGATTGCTTGGTGCAGCACTGTTCTTTTCGATAACATGCTTCTTCGAGCTAGTGTGCCTGCTCCTCTACGCATATGTCTTCCCCAAGTTACCCATCGTGAAGTACTACAGAGAAAAGGCAGCCTCTGAAGGGAGCAAGACTGTTGCCAGTGATCTTGCTGCTGCAGGACACACAACTGAACTTGATAGACAGGTTTGTCTCCATATCAATGCCTCTCTCATTTCCAGCAACTTCACTTTACCATTAGAATCAAACTAATGTGACCATCCTGACTTTGTGCAGGATGAGGAAGACCCACAGAAATTCGAGCGTTTGAGCACCAAAGAGCTGCTGATGCAGAACATAGACTACGCGGTTGATATTTTCCTGATATATGTCTTGACTCTATCAATCTTTCCTGGATTCCTGTCAGAAGACACTGGATCACACGGCCTGGGAACATGGTATTGGTCTCTTTGCTTCTCTTCATTTGTGACAAACACTCGCAGCTAAGCAATGTAGCTTCCACTAAATGCAGTAGTGCAAGTGACTGACATGCTGTTCCTGACAAAATTCAGGTACGCGCTTGTGCTCATTGCGATGTACAACGTGTTGGATATCATCGGGAGGTACCTGCCACTGATCGAGTGCGTCAAGATCACCTCTCGGAAGTGTCTGACGGCCGCGATCCTGGCGCGATTCCTGTTCATCCCGGCGTTCTACTTCACGGCCAAGTACGGCGCCCAGGGCTACATGATCTTCCTGACGTCCCTGCTGGGCCTGACCAACGGCCACCTCACCGTCTGCGTCCTCGCCGAGGCACCCAGAGGATACAAGGCGAGCTTGCATTTTCTTTCTCTGGATTTTTTTGCTCTTCATGCATCTGAAGATGGATTTTTGGCGAACTGGTTGGCCGTGTTTTGCAGGGGCCGGAGCAGAACGCGCTGGGGAACGTGCTCGTGGTCTGCCTCCTCGCCGGGATTTTCTCCGGCGTCGTTCTCGACTGGCTGTGGTTGATAGGGAAGGGCTGGTGATCATGAGATCATTAGTTTTTTTTTTTTTTCCTCTTTTCGTGCTGTACTTCTGTTTGGGTGAGTGGCTGCTGTTGCAATGAACTATAATCTTACAATCTGAGTGGTTGTTAACGGAAGCAATTTTTTACGACCGCGTTCCTACGCCCCGTTTGATCATCTCTACTGTAATAGTAATCAAATAGTTACAATATTTTTTTAAAAAAATAGCAACATTGATAAGTGAGTATTTATGTTTCAACAAAATTTCAACTCCAAAGGCAACATTTATAATAAATAAATAAATTCGGTTATAAATAATACTGATACTGTATTTATATTCTGATATCATCGAAGTTTGTTTTTTGTTGTTGTAATATGCCGATTGAATTCAATATTGGATGTTTATGGAGTTTCATATTGCATTGTATATTACATTGTAAGTTGTATGAGACTTATGAGCCTTTCTTAGATATAACTCATGACAAGAAATTCGAAAATCAATGGGACTAAATCAGTGATGTTGTTTGCAACACCAATATTTTTGTGTTGTATATAGTGGTTTTTTTAGTGTTGTAAATAATATTTTTGAATGCTTTATCTGTTTAAAATATTTTTGATCAAGTAATAAAATATTTTCACTAAGTATTGAAACATCGTCCAATTTTTTCCACTTTCCAAGGCGCTCTAGATGAAACATTTTCAATAGTTTGATAATGTAAGTTCACGAGTAGCTATCAGTTTAAACTAAACTTAGATCCGACCCTAATTAAATATCTGAAGCTATAGATCCATAAACATCAAAGTAATGTAAACCTACAAACACATAAGCATAAAATTAAACGTAAACACATTACGTTGGATCGGGTGTCAATCAGGTCAGGTTTATATCGCTCAGCATGCAAAATTGATGTCTTACTTTGGGGCAAAAAAATATCAATAAATAATTAAATAGTGCCTCGGTACGGGCACCGAAAAGTGAAACGCTATCGCGCAGCAGCTTCGCCTACGTCGAGCGGGCACAGTGTTCCGTGCCCTACCTACTTCCCTTCCGCTTCCGTCACGCTGAACGGCTGAAGTCTCACCGGAGGCGGAGGCGGGCGAGCAGGACAGCAGCGTGGACCGAGCAGAGCACCCGCGCCGCGCGCCGCCGCTTGGATTAACGGAGTGCCCGCGTCAGGTTTGTCGCCTCTGCCTCTCCGATCGCCCACCGCCACGCCACGCCGCCCACCGGGATTGATTCACAAACAATGCATCCCCTCCCTTCCCCATCGGCCACCGGTCACCGCCGCCGCTACTGCTCTCCCTCCCCATTCCGTTTCCCCAAATCGACCAATCCGCGGCGCTCCTCTCGAGTCCATCACTAGTAGCGCGCGAGGCTGCAGGATTTCTAGATCCTTTTCACATACTTAATCCTTCCTGGGGTTGAGCAACGTGTACCTAACGGTACGTGTCTTATCAAGGTTTATTATTGTGTCTTTGGTAAAACTCGATCTCTATCGGTTTGCCGAAAATTCAACGAAAGCAAGTTAAAAGCCAATAACTTTCAGTCGATTACATATAAAAATCAGTTAAAATCGTTCAGTATTTATTAACCAATACCAAATGGTTTAAAAAAATACAATATAAACCCTGTTGGGTACATGTAAGCTTACCGTATTCGATAGTAGCTGTTCTTATCATTGGGTATTAAATCATTGTAGAGAGACAAACTGATTTGTATCTGTAATTACTTGCTGAGGCTAGAGTAAAATGCTTTGGGAGATGACTAATGTTCTGGTATTGCGCTTGATTGGTTATGGTTGATAGGGAAGAGTTGGTGGAAGTCAGGAAGAGCACTAGGCTTTTTATAATTTCCTCCTCATAGTGGACTGTGTAAAACGATCAGTTCAAAAGAGCAGGATAAAGTTATTATCAAAGATTTGTTTTTCTTTTTGTTCATTGGCTACTATTTGTTCATCTTGGATTAAAAACTGTACTGTTCACAATCTTAAATGAAACTATGCACTATGGGATGTCGCAGACTATACATGGCCAGATGGACCGTGCTAAAATGGACCGGTCGGAGCACGTGTGTACTGTTCACGGCCCGGAACGATTGCTCGTGGGCCGTGCTGGCCAGGCCCATTTATCTGGGCCGTGCTGGCCAGGCCTATTTAGCTGGGCCGTGTTTGGGCCAGCACCTTGGCACATCGGGCCAGCACGGCACAGTCGTTTACTGTAGCGACAGGCATGACATGGCCCATTACCCAGTCTGGCACGGCACGTCCCATCCGACCCGCACAATTTTCTAGCTACACTCCTGCAGTCGTCCCCTTGTTTTCATTTTTCTGTCCCAGGCGCCCTTTGTTTCCTGCCCAGCACCCCGTGCCCGCGCCTGCTCGTTTTCCTGTTCCTGCCCAGCGCGCCGTGCCTGCGCCTGCTCGTTTTTCGGTTCCCACCCGGCGCGCCATGCCCACTCATTTTAGGCCAGAGCTCCTCGTTTCCCGTGTGCCCTTCGTTCAGTTTCCACGCGCAGCGCGTGCAAGCATGCAGCCATGCTGTCTTGCTGCGTTTGCTATCGCCGCCGAGTGCAACCAATTTTCCATATTTTTTTTTCTCTCGTCATTCATGCTTCGTAAAGAAAACACATGTACGCACTTGTGTTATCTTGTCATGCATGCTTCACAAAGAAAATACATGCATGTACTTATGTCTTATGTCGTCTTGTCATGCAACAAAGCCTGCTAAAGCATACATGCACCAGAAGGCAGAAGCTATGAGCCTACGCCCTACGAGCATGTGGCCAGTCATAAGTCATTGCGCCTGGGCGCCCTACGAGCTATGAGCCTTACACCTGGGCGCTGGCTCGAAGGCGCGGTGACCAGGGTCTAGCGTCTTGCTTTCTGCTGTGGCACTTGGTAGTCATGCAGCTCGTTGAACGATAGCCAGTTTAGTTTTGAAGTGTCTAAAAAATTTCTAAAAGATTTAGAATATTTTCGAAAATTTTCCTATAGATAGAGTAGTCACCCTTCATTCAGCCTCACCCCAAATATTTCATCTTGCTCTCTTGTGCTCTCTTGTACTGCTCTCTTGTGCTCTCTAGACTCTAGTGCTCTAGTTCAACTTTTGGTTTTGACAAATTTTTGTCAAAAATCAGAACAAGCTTTGAGAAGTATCATATTTGTTCTGCAAAGAAAGGTATTAGTTAAGCTCTCAACAAGCACGAAATATCTTTAATATTTATTTTATGTTCCACGTTTATTTTTTCACGAATTAATCATGATTTTTTGTCAATTGCAGAATGGATCCTAACACTCCGACGATGTTCTACATGAGCGAGTATGATCCTAACTTCGGTTCGTACCCAAATGTGGAGGAACAGTTCACTCCAGATAGAATGACACCGGTGGAAACACCTAATACGCAGGATGGGTCCACTCCTACTGGATCGATGGGTGGCTCGAAGAGATCGAGAACCTCTGCCACCTAGCAAAGTTTTGATGAGATCAGGGAGACTACCCCCGACGAAAGACAGGTAGTATTTGCGAAATGTAAAATATATAAAATTAAACTGTCTAGAAAATCTTCTAGTGGAATAGGTCACTTGAAGAGGCATGCTGAGGCTTGTGCGAAGAAACAAGACATCCAACTACGACAACAACAACTGTTGTTAAATCTGGACGGTTCGGTACGTACATGGGAGTACGATCCACAGTTAGCCCGTGAATCGTTAACTAAATTAATTGCTAGGTAGGATTTACCGTTAAACTTTGGTGAGTCAACCGTATTAAAAAATTATATAAAAACTACGCATAACCCTCGTTTTCATCCTGTGAGTAGACAAACAACTACTCGTGATTTGGTTAGAGTTTATAACTTAGGTTGTAATACATTAAAAGAATTATTTAATACATGCACATTTTTCGTCAGTATTACTTCTGACATTTGGAGTGGTAAGACAAAAGAGGACTACGTAAGTGTAGTTGCTCATTTTGTAGATGACGCTTGGGATTTAAAAAAAGAGTAATTGCTTTAAAATTAATCGATGTGGCACACAATGCTGATAACATTGCTGAAAAAACAGCAGCAGTTACAGAAGATTTTGGACTTACTAATAAGATTTTTGCAGTAACATTAGATAATGCAGCCGCAAATTCAAAGGCTATGGAAATTCTACAACCAGTTTTCTCTACTTATGTTGAAGCATTTCTTTTGCATCAACGTTGTGCATGTCATATTCCAAACATCAGATATACGTTCACGTAAATTCCAAACGGCCACGTAAATTCTGGTAGTATCTTCATACATTGATTGTGTTCGTGAAGCAATAACTTGGTTAAATGCTTCGAATACACGAATAGCTAATTTTAAAAGATTTTATCAAGCATCAGATATACGTCCACGTAAATTCCAAACGAACGCAGAACATCAGTGAAATTCCACCTATTTAATGTTGAAAAATGTGTTACCTTACAATGTAAGATTGTCTTACTGTTTTTTTGCAAACAAGAAATATTATAATTAGTGATGGACAACCTTTACTAAAGAAACATACTTGGTTTATAGTCAAAAAGTTTAATTTGTTTTTAGAAACATTTCATGAATCAACTCTTGTGTTATCAGAAGTATACTATCCAAAAGCTAATTTGATGTTATATAAAATGTTTGAAATTGCAGTGTTATTAAAAGAATATGAAAATGATAACTTGCTAGGACCCGCTGTTTGTTATATGAAAATAAAATATCTTAAGTATTGGAGATATATACCAATATTGTATGCTTTCGCATTTATTCTTGATCTTAGGGTAAAACACAGGGACTTATTAATATTTTAAATCTTATAGGAGAAGCTATGAATATAGATTATACTTCTTTTTATTCTGAAATTAGAACTAAATTATATGAAGTTTTTGCAAAGTACCAACTAAAGTTATAGGGAGTTCGATTACAAAGGCCGCCACCCATCCCTGTAGCAGGTAAAAAGAAAGTACAGTGGAGCAAAATTTAGGGTGGTGGGTCTTCATCCAGCACTGGTGGTGGTAGTTCATCTGCTGCAAGTGATGCAGACGGTACTCCGAGCACGCATGAGTTGTCCTCTTACTTGGATAGTGACTCTATCAACCAGGAAGATCTCAACGTCCTCGGATGGTGGAACGAGCACAAGACACAATATCCAATTCTCTCTAAACTTGCTCATGATGTGTTAACGGTGCCAGTTTCGACGGTGTCATTTGAGTCAGCTTTCAGTCTTTGTGAAGAATTATCGAGGAAAGGAGAAGAAATCTTCAGAGTGAAGTGATAGAAATGCTACTTGTTGTCAAAGATTGGGAGCTAGCTAACGAACGTGCACAACATACAGTAGAGAACCTAGATTTATCTGCTCAGTTTGATAATTTATACCTTGATAATGATGAACTAGAATAGTCATTTGCCCATTTTATATTTTTTGAGTTTTAACCTTTCGGTGTACTCTTTTTTCTTTGTCATGGTTTTCTCAAATATGAGTTTTTACATGACAAAGTTTTTAATGAGGCACCTTGTAATACCAAAAATAATAAAGGTTATTGCTCACATTTTTATTCTTATATTTTGCCCACAATTTTTCTATAATTTTCTTTCTTTTTTTCACATATTTTTCTATTTTTCTTCATTTTCTCTACATTTTCCAATATTTTTCTATTTTTTCTTTTGTTTTTCCCTGTTGTCTTTTTTCCCTCTGCATAGTTCATTCGTTGCTTCACTGCTACAGCCTACGCCAGAGAAAAAGAGCACTACAATGCGGCTAGACCGGCGCATGGATTGATGTATTTTTATATGTTGACCGGGGCGGCGGCTGGCACGGTGGGCCACTAACGGGCTGTGCCAGCCCGGCATGGCATGTTAGGCGCTGGGCCGTGCCTGGGCCGAAGGTAAGACACGCAAGCCGACACGGCCCAGCCCGCTAGAGGAGTCGGGCCTACCGTGCCGTGCCATGAACAAGCCGTGCCCAGTTGGGCCGCGGGCCGATCCGGCCTGGCCCATCTGTTTGGCCACCTATATCGTAGAGGACTATTGTTCTTGTACATTCGGCTCAATCTTCAGGTAAAGAAAAACACACATGATTTCGAATAGATCCATTCATCTATGTATCTACTGAAAGCCTAAAATGCTATAGATTACGTTTTCTCTCAAGAGAAGGCGTCTTAGGTTTCGAGAAATTGTCTGAAGAAGAGGTGACTGAATGGACTGTGAAAGCGGGGCCAGGCTCATAGAGGCTTAGCCGTGCCATACATGCCCATAAAATTGGGCTTATGCGTGGCCCACATTTGTTGGGCTTGAACATGATTACTATTTACGTGCACCCTATTTTAGTGGGGCTAGAACGAGATTGTAACTTCCATTTGGGATTAAGGCAACATTTGGTTAGGTGGATAAATTTGGGTGTAATCATTCATATAGATTTTAGGGTGAATGAAAACGGTGAGCTCTGAGATCATCTGCTTTAAGAAAATATTTCCTTAAATGCATGCTAGGATATGTTGATCTTTAATTTTTTTTTGTAAGATAGACTTATCCACCTAGCATTAGTGCTAACGACCTACCTATGCTCGTGCCTGAGCCTTTGCGTACGCACATGCCTATACTCACGTCTAGGATGAAAATATAGTGGAAAAGATAAAGATGAGTGATATCTTATATGTTTCCTTATTTTTTAGGAAAATGAAAACAAAAAAGGATATCCCATAAACGAATGCGAAAAACGAATAGCATCAGAAACGAATTAGGATCAAATAAAAAACAGATATGAGTACAGGTCGAATATCTATCGGAATATATAATATCAACTTATAGCACATAGTTCCTAAGTAGAAATGGCTTGAAGTTGCAAAGACAATTATAAAGAAAAAAATATTTTCATTGTTATCATAATTCCTTGCATTTCTAAGTAGTCCATCAATAAAAAGGAATAATAACTATACATGAAGCGAAAGTCACTAGTAAGATTGTTTGACTGGTACATTATGAAGTTGTACCGTTGCATGCTGCGTAGAGGGTAGGGGAGCTACGAATCTGCATGTGGGCGTGGCAGCACGCAGCAGTGGATTTTTGAGTTGTTTGGTTCGGCGTTTTGTATTGAATGGGCTAGAATGGGCTGTATTCAGATAATGGGCTGGTTGGGTGAAAACGAAAACATTCTGTATTTCTTACACGGAATATCTATTTTTGTCGGAAATCGTCGTTCCGTTTTCGTTTCTAAATAAAAAATTCCATATTCGTTTTTGTTTCGAGAAATTCCGTTCCCATTTTTGTCTCACACTCTCTGTTTCCATTTTTCTTAGAACAGACAGAAACTTTTCACTTCGTTTTCATCCCTTCTGACACCATTAGCTACCCCCTCTCCCATCGGTCAGCGCCTCTCCGTCAATCTAACATCTCCCCACTGATCCCACCCCCTTCCCTTCGACCTCTCGCTCCCTATTGCCCCCAACGCCTCTCCACAAGTCTCTCCCTTTCTGCTGGCTTATCTCGTGCAGTCTATAACCAAATAAAAATCTAGATAACCTCACGTAACTAACTAAACAAAAAGAAGAAGAATCATATTCAATCAAAAATAAACGATCCTAGCCTATCCATTCTTACTCTTCAACTAAATGCTATATAAGATTTCAATGCGGCTCATATTGACTGGGCCAGAAGGGGATGAGATTGTGACTTCCGTACGGCCCATAATGATTTTGCCTTAACAGGATTGTGACTCGCGTGCAATCCAATTTACTTGGGCCGAAATCGAGGCTCAAGCTTGGAGTGGCTGAGCCGTCACATCACGGATTTCTGGCGCGGGCTGGCGGAGTGGCGGGTGCTGCTGCTGCGGCTGCTTCTCTCTCTTGTCACTGTCTGGCGGAGGAAGGCGGCTGCGTCCATGCGACCCACCGGCGGCGAGCCGGAGACCGCGGCTGCGGTGGCGGGACCTCCCCTTCCATCGCCAAACGCCCGGCAATCAATCCATCGCCAGGTACCTTCCAGCGCCACGCGCGCCCGCAGTTTCCTTCCCGCCAAAGCCTTTGCTGCCACGGCGGCGCAGATGCCGATTCCTCGGGAGACGTGTTTGCCGCCTCGGCGGCCAAGCCTGGCAACTGCCTCGTCGCCGGCGTATCCTCCGGCGTCCAGATCAATTGCGCGTGGGGATGGCCTCGCTTGCGTGGGCCCATCATCGCGTGATGGGCCGGCCCAACCAGCCCGTTGTTTTTCCTGCTGTACTCGCTGCTGATGGGTTCGGGCAGTGAGGGGCCCCACGTGCTGCCCATAGGATTAGCAAACCAGCTGGTGCCAAGTCAGCATAGCTGGTATTCTATTTTCCGGGCCCACCACGACCCGGATGGGACACTGCGTCCAGGTCAGCAAGCAAATAATTTCAAGCACCCGAGAGTACAAATGGCATCAGGATTCAGGAACAAGAAATGGTGGTTCTCTTTACATTTGTTTTTTTGGATGCAGCTGTTTTTGTATTATATTTAGCTGCTGGGATTAAGCTACCTTTTGAATTTTTAGTTTGGCCTGAGCAGCACCACGTTCTCTAATTAAATTAAACAAAAAGGAAATGAACTTAGGAATCCTTTGAGATAACTTATCAGGATTATAATATAATCATGATTATTTGATAAACAGTGAGATGGATCATTCTGATTATTAGTTATATTGCTTATTATGATTAATACTTAGGTTCTATATAATTTTTTCTAAATGGATCTTTAGATTAAGCCCCTATTTATTTCAGCTCGAGATTGTAGTAATACAACTTATAGAAAAAACTGGGTAACACCAACTTATTAAATTATTATAATTTACACTTTAGATTATAATAAGCTGCATTACTATGATCTAAATCTAAAATAAACATGCCTAAGAATCCTAATCGCCTACGAAGTTCTCGTTAGCTAACCATTTGGGAACATCTAAAATTCAGTTAATTCTTTCCACAAATGCGAGTGCCACTGATTATGGAGTTCACTGTATAATATGTAAATGACATACTAAGCGCATCTGGCGCAATCATTTGCAAGAACAAGGGGGAATGGATAGATAATTAGCAAGTTACTAGAAAATGTTATGACATAACCTAATCTCTGAGCACTAAACATTTCCTAATTTGCGGCAAATTGCCATGGATTAGTACGTTGTTGAGTGGACGCAAAGAACTGCCAACTCGATGATATCATATTGAAAAGAGATTAACAAGATAAGAAACACTTTCGAGCTAGATTCGGAGTGAGCTACACGATATCCAAGCTAGACAAAAGCATAAGAACATCGAAGACAATGTAATTCATCCGATTCAGAATGTAAATTATTATGATTTTGTCTAGATTTATTTATAGATAAATAAAACTAAATATATATATATATAATATATACATTAATCTATAAATAAATCTAAATAAAATTAAAATAATTTATATTCTAAAACAAAGAAAGTATGTGCTTCTGCGATTGGCTTCATAATGAATGTCTTCTTTTCACCTCGATAACTGCTTCCTATATTTATAATGATCGTGGATTCGTGGTCTTTATTTTGGTGAAATATAATATAAACTCTTTTGGTTTTTTTCAAGTAAAAATATGTATATGTTTGCATTTATTTCCGAGTTGAGCCATCATATCACACATCGATACGAAAAGAATTTGAGATATCAATTGAATTTGTGGCCATATGACATGAAAACAACTACTGCACTTCCCTATATCATACCATGATCCAATGTTAGAATTTGAAGGAAATAGTATTAAAATGAGGTCCGAGCATGAGTCTCCTCTATACATATATACATACATAAAGTAAGAGTCTATTTGTTACTGTTTGATTAATGCTAGATCTGATGTTTGTATGATATAATAAAATAGTTTAAATTTTTATTTTTAGTCTAAAATAAAAAGTAAATTGTTCAATTAAATATCATCAATCTATCCACAGTTTCAGATCACTTATTTTTTGGAGCTAAAATAGTTTAAACTTTTATTTTTAGTCTAAAATAAAAATTAAATTACTCAACTAAATACCTTCAATCCATCCACAGCTCTAGACGCATGATTTCTTGAAGCTAGATTTGGCCAGCTGAAAAAATTCCGAATGTTGAGTTGTAGCAAACAGGACCTAAGATGATCAGACCATTTCATTTCTTCAAAAAATTCAGCAAAGAAAAAAAAAAGAGTTCCAGAGCAAAGCAAACGAAAACACAAAAAGGCAAGAGGGCATAGGGAGCAAACGTACGCCAACACACGGTAATCCAACGTTTGGTTGGAGTACCTGCATATCATGGCTTGTCGTGCGCTCCTGCCCGCCCACCCTTTCCTTCCCCCTCTTTCGAGCTGTATTTTCCTGGCGTTTTGAAGATCTCGCGACCAAATCCAATCGTTTTTTTCTGGGGGGTTTGGAGTTTACGAACGGCAAAAGATGTTCGGAACAGATACTCCACTGTTACGTCCACGTCAAAAGCACGCACCAAATACAATAGGACTGTCGCTTCCCGAGGGAACTGTAAGATCTAAAGATCGAATGTCCTTGGGATCAATAATTTTGCCCCCTATCGGGTCTGGATCATCCACAAAGACATTTTGAATTTTTGATATTCACGTCGTTTTCTTGCACCATCAAATTTTGAATTTGAACGCTAGAACCACATTTTTCAAAATTCAAAAATCGAAACGTAGTACTCCGTATATCGGAGCACCAGAATGGGAAATGGGTCCCACCCGAACCGAAAGGAAAATCCCTCTCCATCCATACGTGTGACCCGCCAACCTCTTTCTTTTCTTTTCTTCGCACCTCTCCTCCCTCTCGCACGCATTGCTTGCGATTCCCAAATCCCAATGCCCCCTCGCTATTAGCCCTCCGCCACCACTGCCAGCCGCCAATCGTCTCTCCACCTCCGCCTCCTCTCGCCTGCCGTTCCGTGCCATGTCGTCGTCGCATCCCCACGACGGGTCGTCGGTCACCTCCACCCCGCGCGCCGGCGGGGGCGGCGGCGGGAACCACCACGCGCCGCCGTTGCCCCCGGCGCCGCATGGGAACGGGCAGGGGCATGGGGGGCATGGGGGGCATGGTGGCGGTGGCGGTGGCGGCGCGCACGTGAGGCTGATGTGTAGCTTCGGCGGCCGCATCCTGCCGCGCCCGGGGGACCACCAGCTCAGGTACGTCGGCGGGGAGACGCGCATCGTATCGGTTCCGCGGTCGGCCTCGTTCGACGTCCTGTTGGCCGCGCTCGCCAAGGTCTTCCCCTCGCTCTTTCCGCCTGGCGGGCCTTCCCCGGCCATCAGGTACCAGCTGCCACAGGACGACCTCGACGCGCTCATATCCATCACCTCCGACGACGACGTCGACAACCTCATCGAGGAGATCGACCGCTTCCAGGGCCTCGCTGCCGCCACCATCAAGCCGCCACGCCTCCGCCTCTTCCTCTTCGCCTCCTCGCAGGATCACTCCTCCGCGGGCCCCTTCGGCTCCGTCCTCTCCGGTGCAGGTGACGCCTCCTCCGACCAGTGGTTCGTCGACGCGCTCAACGCCCCCGCGCCGGCGCCCATCGGGCGCGGCCGATCCGAGGCCTCGTCGATCATCTCGGAGGTACCAGACTACCTCTTCGGCCTCGACAACACCTCCGACGAGCCCAGCCCCGGTCCCGGAGCCCGCCCCAATGTCGACACGGAGATGGAGCACGGCGAGGAAGACGCGCCGGCTCCGGCGAGAGGCACCCCGCAGGCCCCGTACGTCACAGAGAGCGCACCATGGCCAGCCCCGCCGCCGCCGTACATGACGCAGCAGGTGTACTACGTCCCCATGCCAGCCATGCGCCCGGTCCACTACCTCGATCCGTCGGCGCAGGGCGGCTACATGCCAGGTCCAGTCTACCACATTGTCGGTGGGGGCGGAGGAATCGAGGCCCGGGGAGATCTCTACTCGGCTGGCGGCGACGGCGGCGTCTACGGCGTCCCCCACCCCATGCAGCCGTTCCCGCCGATGATGTACGGGCACGCGCCGCCCGGTTCAATCGTCTACTCGTCGGAGGGGAAGCCGCCGGAAGGTGGGGCCCACTACTCGTAGGCCCAAGGGGAGGCCGTCAGGCAGAGCACGGCGCCTCCGCGTGAGCTGTTTCCTGAGCTGGTCCTCTGCTCGTGATTGCATATGCCTAAAAGCTACTAAGAGTTTTGCATTGCCGTGTCGTGATTTTTTTTATCTTTTTTTGGTGGGTTGCTGTATAGACGAGGGAGGAGGTGGAGGGCGGATTGAATATTTGCAATTTTCGTAAGTGAAAATAGATTGAATAGTTATTATATGAGAGATCACATCTGCTGTGATTAGTACCAGTTTAATGTAATCTGGGATTCATATATTCTAGGTGGTTTTCTACCTGAGGAGGTCAAATTTTGTGAGCATAAGCTGGATCTTTGATGGATTATTACACTTATAAGCAGTTCTTGTGGTGTTTTTTTTGTGCTTGTGGATGATCAGTTCCAACTTCCAATTTCCAAATGATTGTTGCACCGGAGAAACTACAGCTTTGATCCAGAGATCAATTTCGGTTTGTTAGTGTCGAACTGTTGATAGGTTGTCCTCGTCGTTTGTCGATGCTGATCTTGTGTTTTGCTTGTTTCACAGCTGCTCGTCTTTTCATCTTTTTCAAGCAGCGTTCTAAACGAGTGAACCTGGAGGGGCATGCAAAGTAACCACTGTTCTTCTGAATAAAACGAAGAGAGAAAAGAATGTTCAGAAATGACTTACAAGAAAAGTAAACTTCCATTTCTGATGACAAAAGCTACTCCCATCCTTAAGAAATCCACAAGCCATCATGTACAACTTTGTATCATTTCCATGCAGATAAAAATAGGTCAACTTTTTTCTGAAGGTCAAAACAAATCAACTTCATGTAATTTCTCTGAAACAACGATCTAGATGTGCAATCTTATGTGCTGAATTCTTCAGGCTTTCAGTTTCAGAATCCAGTTCAGATGCCCATATTCAGAAGGTGTCATATTCAGAAGGCCTTCATCTCACCAGATTGAGAGTCCTCAAAAGGGTTACTTATGCAGTGAAAAGGTTTATGCTCTTTCATACAGTTGTGTGTACATATAATTCGGCAATTATGGGAAACAAGGTGCAAGTGCGTTTATAGCAGCATTTCTCAGATGATACAGGGGACGTATAGCTACAAGCTGATCACTGATAACAGAAGTGAACTTTGCTGCTTCTGATGCTGGACAGATGGAGCATGTGGGTGTATATATAGCTTAAGACCACCACGGGTTCTCGCCGGTCCTGAAGTCGGTCTCCACCCACGGCACGAAGAGCACCTTGCCGTCCTCGACGTCGGCGTGCACCAAGGCCAGCGACTGTTTCAGAGACAGCAATTCAGTTCAGGAAGCAGATGGAGGAGGATCTTTTGATCAGCAAGATCATCAGAAAGTTCACAGGAAGCAGGTCAGGGTGGTGTTGTTACCAGGGGAGCAGGTCCACGGACAACCCTGCCCTGGTTGTTGTACTGCGAGCCGTGGCAGGGGCAGATGAACTTGTTCTCGGCGGTGTTCCATGGCACGACGCAGCCAAGGTGAGTGCACACGGCGTTGATCCCGTAGGAGGCCAGCGTCTTGTCCGCCTCCACGACGAGGTACGTCGGGTCACCCTGCATCGCACGGACACAAGCGCATGTGCGGCGAGCCGTCGATCAGCTTCGTCGTCTGGCCGTCGTGTGCGCGCATGCAAAAGTGCTCTCACGCACTCACCTTGAGCCCCTGGGTGAGCGTGCGGTCGTTAGGGCCGTGCGTCTGGATCCACTCGTCGGCGAGCACGTCGTTGCCGAGCTTGTCCTTGGCGATCGTCCCACCGCCGGCGTTACCTGACCTGTGGAAGAAGACCAACCACTAACCAGCATTAGCTGATACCATCTGATGACATGCGAGTCTGATTCAGGGAGGCGAACGCGGTGGCGTCGATGGGGGGCTGAGGCTCACCCGGCGGGGACGAAGAAGGCGCCGTAGGGGACGAGCATGCCGACGCTGGGGAGCGAGATGGCGCCGAGCAGGAGGAGGTTCATCAGCTCGCGCTTGCCCATGTCCGGGACGCGGTCGGCGGAGATGCTGTTCGCGGCCTGGCATGTGATGGTCGTCGTCCTCCTCCTCGGGACGCGCTCCCGCCCGAAGCCCAGGCCCTTGACGGGCTTGCTCAGCGACGCACGAGACCTGCAGAGCTGCTCATGCAACAACTTGTTTCAGACATTTGAGCTGACTCGTGTGTTACAACTTACAATTGCAGCAGCAATGGATACTCCACCGATTACAAGATGTTGCTAAGACATATACCTCAGGTTTTATATTGTAAACGGGATTACAGGACTACATAATTGCACAACGTATATTGCGAATCTGAATTTGTCTAGTTGAGCTGTGAAAACTTTTCAACTCGAGGCTACGTGTGCTTACTGTTTCGTTGTCTGGATCATGTTCATGGGATGGAATCTATCACGGTATATATTGCGAGAGCAGGCAGACGATGAAGAAAAGGGTTGTAATAGGTACAACCAATTAGGTGATTCTTCATCATCTGAATTATACCTTTTGCTGGTAAAGGCATTTCATTCTATTAAATACTCGAGCTCTCCAGCACAAGCGTAATGGTGAATCCAGACAACAAACATGGTAAAAGGCTAGTGATTCTTCAACTTGTTCTACTTACCATCTGTCTGAATAACAGATCGAGACACTGTTCTACTGTTGCCCTACTCAGGATTGGACAACACAAAACCATGCAGGTTCAATTTAAATTGCTAGATTTCCATCATGATTCACCGTTCACGGCATAGTTAACAGCTATCTCACCCATATCTCGCAGAACAAGGAAGAACACCATAACGACCAGACAGATCAGGATGGCATATGCACAATACCAAACACACAGCAGCAGCAAGAGGGGAAGTGCTGACCTGAGTAGGGTTGGAGGCGGTGGAGAGCGCGGTGGAGGCCATGGCTGGGTAGCTGGCTTAGCTGCGGCGCAGGGCGTGTGCCTCCGTGTCCACAGGCTTGCGGATGAGGCCCCGGGGGGTTATATCTCACCGGCGCGAGTTGAGAGGGGTCGCGCCGCGCAGGCGATTGGTTGATGCGCAGCGACCCGGGCGCGAGAGCCACATGTTGCGCTGGCTGTGGCTTGGCCGCCACACGCCCACGCCCCCTCGCCGGCTACGGCCTTATCGCCTACGCGTTTACAGTCACTTACCGCCGTCACCTACCAGGGCGTGATTTCAGGGTGTGTTCGGTTGTTTTTAAGAAACGAGATTACGTATTCTAGATAAGAATAAACAGTATTAGAAGATGGAGACTAAATGAATTCAACGTTTGGATATAACAAATGGTAAGATTTTACTTAGGTGAATGAGTGGGCACAGTATACCTAACCTATTAGCCTATTATTAGATTGACGCGTGAATCCATCATCTTTATTTTGTATCCATCGATATGGAGTAAAGCTCAATTTAAAAGTACGAGCGGATTTAACCATCTTACACCCACTCGTACATTCAAACACCCTTTCTCTCAAAATTACAAGAATCAGCGAATTTAGCAAGGTCGAATGCGACTAACCAAACACAACCTTGTGAATTTGGGTGAACGGGTGAACCGGAACCGCATCTAGCCCACGCAGGTTAAGGCCGAAATCGCAGCACGTCGTCCCAACCGATCCGGTTAACTGCATCTAGCCCAGTATGTGTGCATTCGCCGCGTTGAGCTGCGGCCCGTGCGTTCAAATGGTACTCGCGGCGACAGCATGGAACGGGCCGTGGAGTTTGGAGGTCCAGGGGAAACGTGCCATCACGTTGGGCTGCGCTCCCGGGACTAGGCATCTACAGAAATAAGCTGATAATACAATCGAATTATATCAAACTAGAACTTCAAGTATATTCGGTTTTTGCGTTAGTTTAATAATTTTAGTTTGGTAAGTAGATATGAAAAACCAAACGAAACCGGTAAAATTTAGAATATAGGTTAATATATTGAATTATTATGTAATTTTACTTACCAAATGAGTTTTAAAAGAATAGTCATAATATATTTCGGTTAAAACTGAAATAAAAAACTGAATCTAATTGTTTCGGTTTTGATTATTCTAAAACACTATTCAGTTTGTATTTCATAATGAGTGCTTTTTAGGATTGTTCGGACTATATTCTAAAACTGAATCAAATTATGGCAGGCACGGCTGTTTTTGTTACCTCAGCTCAGCGGAACCGTGTCGCGTTCAATCTGCCGTCACCCTGCGATCGAACGGCGTACGTACGCGCTCGCGCACCGCGGTAGCCGGTAAGGCCGTAATAATTGTGCCGCCTGCATGGGGCGAAGAGGGATGGCGCCCTCGGCCACGCGAAGGGCCCCCAGGGGACATGCACCCCG
>KE373201.1:364046-384370 GCA_000418225.1 Zizania latifolia
TGCCACTGCCCCTGCACGCTTGGCCACTGCAACCCCGGGCTCGCGCCGTCGCGCGCGCGCGTAAGGCTGGGGCGTGTGCAGTAGTATGCACATACATCCAGCCGGCTGCAGGGGCTAGCTAGCACAGGCACAGCACAGGGGCAACCCGAGCTACTGGTAACTAGCGTAGCAGCAATGCAGCATGCATGCTAGTTGCTACCAGTAGCAGCAGACGCAGCAAGCAACTCTCCCACCCCCCGGGCTGGTCCTGCTCGTCCCGTGTTTCCTGGCTTTTCGCCGCGCGCATCGATCCACTCGCGTCGACGCCGCATGCATACATCCTGCTGCAAAAATCTGCAACCTCAATGCACGCCCAACCGTCTCATAATTACCTCGAACGTACGTCGAGTAAAGTTACAGAGCACCACAGTCACACATGTATGACAGATATACTGCGCGTAGGCCGTAGCCAGGATCTGAATCTCTGGATAAATATATGAATCGTCGATCGACGAGACGTACGTTCGTAGGAATGGCAGGGTGAGGGTGTGGGCCGTGTGGCCTGTCACGAGATGACGAGACGCGCGCGAATCGGATGGACGCCGGCGAGCTGATCGACGACGCGACTTGACCGGACCGGACCGGACGGGACGACGGGTGCGAGGACCACGTCACGGCGAGGAGAGGCAAGATCCCATGCATATCCTTCCCTCGCGGCCTCGCTCGACTCTGCTGCCCGGTCTGCAGACACGAGATCTCGCGTACGGTACGGGCGCGCCGCGCGCCGCGCGTGGCGTACGCGATAGATGCGAGCGCTCGCGTCGTACTGGCCGCTGGAGTTGTGGCGCGGTTACAGAGGGCCGAACGGGCACGTTCTAGTACGGCACGAATAATGAGCTGGGTCATACCTTAACAGTGCATGGGCTAACGTCACAGCCTAGCTACATACGATATATACTTAAGAGCATCCCCCGTGATGAATTGGTGCATAAGAGACACGTGCACTGTAAAATCTTGTAATCTCTAGTAGAATCGAATCATAGCTGATATGTGCACGGTAGAAAATATTACTTTACTCTCTCTCACGCACTGGAATCCTCCATTCCATCGTGGCCTCTCCCTTCATCCCTAAATTCCTCTTTGTTTCCCAAATTCTCCAGTGGTGCGTCCCCAGCAAGAAGCCCTAGCCGCTGACCAACGTCGTTGCCAGAGCCCCCTCGTCGTCGTCCGCCGCCGGCGAGGTGCCGCACGAAGCACCCGAGGTGGAAGCCACGGCGGTGGGGCGAAAGCTCCGGCTGTGGAGGGAGTGGATCTGGTGCCAGAGGTGCTCCCTACCATGGCCCCGGCCCCGGTGGCGACGTATCTGGTGGCGGCGACCGCTGCTACTGCCCGCCATGGCCCCCGCCTCGGCGATGGTAGATCTGGCAACGGTGACCGCTGCTCCTCCTTGCCACGGCCCCCGCCCCAGCGGCGATGACTTCGGCTCTTGCGGCGGGGGGCGGATCTAGTGGCGTCGCCATCGACAACAATGGTAGTTGGGCTAGTCGTTGTGTTTCAGTGTTCAAATGCGTTTTTTTATTGCTATATACCGGCTCTAGATTTTGCACTGATTCATACTATTATAGTAAGATCTGGTGCATTCTAGTGGTGTGAACCGATACATTGGAATACCACCTCATCCAATGCACCGGTTTGAAACTCCCACAGGAGATGCTCTAACCATGTCAACAAGGTCGCCTGACGAGGCTGATCATACTAGGGCAAGACTATGCCTATTTGTTTTAGATTATGATAATTATAGCTATTTCTAGAATCTGAAGCTAAAATAAATGGTTCAGATTCTAGATTCGTATTGTGAGGATCAGTAGTTGCAAAAATCTGAAAATAAACTAAAATCTAGAAGTTCGAAAACACTAGCTTCTCCAGATTCTTACCAGCTACATACTCAGATCAACTAGCTACTAAGAATCTCCAACTGAAACAAACATGTCCTATAATTCATCACAATCATATGCCGCAAATTTGGAATTCGCGAGTAGGATAAAAGGATGCGTGCATCGGTGATACGAACAAATACTATTGATGCTATATTTATTTTTATATTTTTCTTGGATTTAGATTCAAAAATAAATACCTCAGATACAGATAAAAAACAAGAGGACGTGGGGAAAGCAAAATTGTTCGATGTTATACGACCTTTGTTTTATATTATAAGTAACTCTTTTATTTTTAATTAATTTTAAGTATAAATACCACGCTAGAAGCAAAAGGCACCTGTCTGGAGTTGACGCGATGCTTTTCCAGACACTGCTGCAAATGCTGTGTGGTCGCGTAGAGTGGACATGATGGACTATGAATCTAGTGTTTCAGTCCTCAACCATATGGTCCCAAAAACTGATCAATGCCTTCATAAAACCGACTGCTTTGCATTCTTTAACATGCCAGGACGCTCTCATTATTGTCATAGCTATAATTCTATAAACATATACACCGTCACCGATATGGCTATTGAATTGCACAGATTAGTACGGGATGACTGCTAAACTGCACCTGATAGAGTCCCTGAACAACGTAGCTCTGCTTTGTTTGTAGCCTGCGTCTGCGTGCTATGAGAGTACAACGTGCCTAGCGTATGTGCAGTCAAAAGTACGAAACTTTTGGTTTAGTTGCTCCCTCCTTCTCTGGCTCCGAAGATACAGCGAAGGACAAGAAAAACAATAAAAGATAGAGGGAAACCAAAGTCCAAGATAGGCAACTATCGATGCAGAACACTAGTACACTATTACCCAGTTTAGTGAAAAGACTTTGGGTACTTGATCGTTTCGTTCTATAAAATTTTAGTTTTAGATAGAATTGATAAATTAATGTGAAAATAAACTACTTAAATATGTTTATTAATACGAAGGATATTGTTGTAATATGATAGGTCAGTTGTACTGAAGTATTAAAATTTCTTATGAATAAAAACAAAAATTCTAGACAAGGATAAAAGCGATAAATAAAGATTTTTAAAGGGAGAAAGTGATGCAGTACTATCTTCCAATGACTTTGGGAACCCAATGCAACCAAACCCATCGTCGCCTTCCTTTTGTTTTGAGTGAAGTGGAATATTAGTGCTATTGTCACTGACAAGATCTGCAAATTAAGCACGAATTATTGCATCTACACATGATGACGACCGTAACTAGCCTCCGTCTGTCGATCATGTATTAACAGCCTAACATGATAGGTGTATTAAAAAGATATCGATGACGCGGTGTGCGGTAACTGCGATTATTTGGTGTTACATGCACAGTTTTTTTCCTACGAAGATGTTGTCGTAAATTTGTTTGCACGTATTAATTCCGGTGCTCGATATATATATAGAGAGAGTAGTATCACGGAGCTTACCAGTTAAGCTTTACTTTATATGTGTGTTTGGTTCAGTTTTTTGAAATTTAAAACAAATAACTCACTCACCAACTAAGATTCTCAAAACACACTAGATTTCTTATGTGCAAAATGAAGGTTGCCTTCACTCTAGATTTTGTAGTTTCTATGCTTAAAGTTAGATGATAACTACTTCCTCCGTTTTATATTGTAAGACTTTCTGATCCTGTTTAGATTTATTTATATATCAATGTATACGTTTTATATATGTGTCTAGATTCATTGGCGTACTTATGAATCTAGACACGACTAAAAAGTCTTACAATATGGAATAGTGGAGTATCTATTATGCCATTCATTAGTAATATACTGGTTTATTTCTTTTTCTTTTGTCTTATACCAAATAATTTTGTAGTTTTTTCATAGCTCATGTCTCACAATAGTTTTTCACAGTTTACGTCTTATATCAGCGTTTTTAGAATCCATAGCTTAAAAGATAGAAAAAATGATAATTAGAATATTAGTTTATACTAGATACTCAATAATTTTTATTCTAAATTCGTGTGTGTATAAAGTAGATAACGGATACATATGCACAATTTGATCATCGAGATACCAATTCGATCTGCATATATATGGGACCTGAGGACCACGATCTCTCACGGGACTCGTACGGTACATGAGCCATGCGTGCGTACATCCTGATCGATTGACCGGACGACACTCTGCACGCGTGAGCACGAACGAATCACATGATAAAAAAAACGCAACCAAACCAATAATCCATGCATGACACTAGCAGCATGCATGTGATCAGCTGCAATTTTCTGATCTCCTAGCCAAGACATGAAAGATCATTCAAATATATGAAACTACATTAGGACGGACCGTTTGAATCCAATCTGGAAAACTGAAACAGGGATTATGATACGTGGATAGAGAGAGAGAGACATGTACGTGCTGTATGGCTGTACCTGTACGTGACAACATCACAAGATGAAAAATAATAGAGGTGAGAAAATCTGGTCTGATCTGATCTGATGGCCGTTAATGCTGCCGTGATCTGATGATTTGCAGATTCGTCTCATGGCCGCATGGATGTCAGGGAAGGGATCAGAGATTCAGAGAGGAGTCCAATAGTCCATATGCATAATGCATTGCTGATTGTGGGGGGCCAGCTCATGTGGGATAAGCGAACAACGAGACAAGATCGATAGCGATCGATCGGCATCAGCTCGTGTTGTTCCTGAACTATCTCTGCTTGCAGATTTGGAGGGTTTCACCGAAGTGCAGAGGCCTTGTGATGTCGCGCTGCGCGTATGAACAAAACACATTTTGTGGCTCGTATGTGCCCCGTACAGGAAGACGTACCAGGTCTGCTAAATTTCAGGGTACGAACAGAGTCCTCACACTAGTTGTTTCTTAACCCGTGCAGCTTTGGCATATTCACATGTAGTTGTTTCCGTCGAGTGCCTGCTTTTTTGTAGTGCAAGATGCATCTTCACATGTATGTATGTACATGGAATATATGGTTTTAGGGACAACGATTGAATCTACTGTTACGGTACATGATACGGAGTAGTACATTCGCTCACGTGGTGTTGGTGAAAATAGTAGGCTCAACGGTCAATTAACCGTCGATCGAAATTGTTATGGAGTCAGCTCTAACGTTGTTTTTTGGTTAGGAATTTTCTACCAATTTCTTATCTGAAAAATCTAAAAACTGATCCAAATAGCTTAACACAGCAAATCAGATTAATGTAAAGTGATAGATTTTTGAAGTACAAAACAAAAGTTGTCTAGACCCAATTCATATATTCTCAACCCACAATAAAGTTTGTGTTAACTAAGCACTGTTCCATATATAAGTGATATCGATTAGTTTATTTTTCATAGCGTGTAGCAGTTTTTGCATAACTCATGTCTCACCATTGTTTTTTAAAATCTACAGAACTAAATAGACCCCTGGGCTTTAATTTGTCGATAGTATGTTTGAGTTCACTTTTTAGAGCATCTTCAAGAAAATTGCTATTTTTTGTTTTCTAAATCTTCATCTAGAAATCATTCTAAACTCTGTCAATCCTTAAAAATCAATCAGACCACAACAGTATCCTTATAATCTTAATTCCTATATTTTAAAGGGATTAGAAATGGAGTTTCTACTTGAGAGAAAGAAGACTACTTGAGAGAAAGGAGAGGTTATTTAGAAATACTATTGCAGCATATTTTTTTTCTAAAATATGTAAATTTAATTTTAGAAAGCTAAATAAGAAAAGATGGTCTCATGTACTGTCGTGAAAAACTAACAGTGGTTACAAAGAGCACTTCGCTGTTCGGACTCCACGGCGTCGCTGTCAGCCATCTTTATATGATGGGATGAGTGGTTGATTACTCCAAGATGGACCAGTGGCAGTGTGCAATGTGTTCTCCGATCCAAACGATGCAAGGTTTTTGTACGATGGCCGATGGTCTCCGTGAGGTTTTTGACTATCAAAACGTACGAAATACTAGCTCATAGAATAAATTTCATGTTTTGTGCCCTAATGACCAATAACACAGTTACATGTTGCTGTCTTTACAAGTTACAATGAACTGCTGTGCCAGTGTGCCCACAATAATACAGCTACCTTAACTGTGATTTGTGCAATCTTCTGTGCATCACATCCGGAGTGGCTGGTGGTGCCAAGTTGCCGATGATCTTAAAACTTTATAATTTTGTAACCTACGACTGAATTTGATATTTTTTAAGGGTATGACTTCTCTTTGGTACTCTCTCTGTCTCAAAATATAACCATTTCTACCATTCAAATTTTATCTTAAATATTACAACTTCTATAACTTTTTTCCATAAATCTTCCTATTTTACCCCTATCTAGAGTACTAGTTGTATGTAGTACTAATTGCTTAAGTATTGGTTGAGGAGTAGTTTAAGTTTTTTTCCTTACATCTTAATAATTGTGTCAAAATCTAAGAATAATTATAATTTGAATCGGACGGAGTACTTGAATTTTGTACTTTATTATCCTTATTACAGCGCATCATGTGTGTGCGCGCCCCAGCGCAAACTTCAACTTCAGGATTAATCTGTAGTAACTTTGCAGTATGACTTTGTATAGAAGTTAGTACAGACAGTAAAAAAAAAAAGGAGACATACTCTATAAAAGAATGGCAAGTGATGGATGGATGCAGACCGGACCTTAGAGCCTTCAAATCCCGGAGACCTTAAGTTCAAGTATTCTGTATATATCTTCTAATAGATTCTGATTTGCACTATGTGTATAGCATATATTTGATACTTTATTTTCTGGTAGCCAAGACCACTCTTTATTTTCGTCCTGGCTTGCTTGACATCATCAGTGTAACTGCTGCTGACGAAAGGTTAGATGGATCGACTCTGTAGGAGGCAAAAGATGTCGGGGTCAAAACTCGGTCACGCTCGCACGTACGTACGTGCGTGCATGAGCAGCGAGGCAGGGGTTATTGAATTCTTGGTCGGACGGAGCATTCTGGCGCTGCACGTCTGCTGCCACTCTTTGGGTCAGTGCAGGGCAGGGCAGTGTAGGCCCAGTTGCTTTCTTTCTTTCTCGGCGAGATCAGCTGAGGCATGCAGATTTTCAGCCACAGGCAATTTCATATTGACAGATTTTGACAGGGGGGCATCAAGCCTCATCGTCTCAATGTTTGTTGGATCGAAGATTTCCTGAAATTTGACTGCATTTTAAATAAAGAAAACAGGTGACTGATTAGTGGACATACCCTGGAAAAGAGCATCAAGCAGAGGGAAATCGTTTGCATACTTTGCATTTTCTCGTGGTGGTACTAACACAGCATACAAGCTGCTCAGTTCAATAGAAAGACCAAGTTGGCCGTATTTGCCGCTAGTGATGCAATGCTAAAATATGCATGCTCCGTCTGTACATGTAGTCGTGTATATACAATGGCGCTGTTGTTTCGGTGTCATGCAGAAGCAGCTTCCCAGCAGGCTGCAGACTGGCAAGTGAGATGACAATCTTCCTCATAATCCTTCTGGCTCAGTCCTGTGTCTTAATATAAGCAAGCGATTCTCTCAGTTTTTTTTTTTTTAAAAAAAACCGACAATCTGTGCTGCTAGCAATTGTTACAATGTTGCTGCCAGCAAGTGAGATGGCACGCCATTCTTCTGAATATCCCTGTCACAATTGTTACAACGGAGTGAGAATAATGGTGCCAAAATGGTGCTAATGGTTAATGGTGAACACATCATCAACATAAAATCCACTTCACAAGAGCTACTCGCTGAGGCCAGTGAAACACAATTAATAAGATCATAGTCAGGAGCATAGCGAAAAGTAACGGAGGTGTACAGACTAGACTTCTAGGTCAGAAGGTATTAGATGTTATGCTTAGGGAGCGCACATATAATCATGAGATAACATTGATTTGTTTTTTAAAGAACCACCCTTATCATCAGTAATTTTTACAATTTAGACATTTTTAAAAACTTATTTTATAAACAAACATCTAAAAAAACTTATTTCAGGAGTAGACCTAAAGCTCAGCGCTAATGCCATTGGCGCCGAGCGTTAACAGGTTGGCGCTAGCGTCGTTGACGCTAACCTTTGCGCCGCGGTGTCTTTTGGATCCTACGCGGCAGTGGAGCTACAGGGGCGAACTTCTGCTGCTAAAAGTGCATATGTTAGCAATGTACTTTGTAAGCATACTTCTAGTGCAGTGAAAAAGGCACCATGCCTGAACCAAGCAACCTGGGTTCGATTCCCAGCTAGGATTCTTTTTTTATTTTTTGATCAAGTGATACACTAGCTTATATTAGTATAAATTATCATATGCATACTTAAACAGTATAATTTCTTTAAAAACTATACATTCTAACTATTTTTAAACTATATTTCTAAACTTTTAATATTTAATATAAGATGTTTACAAATTTAAAATCTTTATAGATAAAAATCTATTTATAATAATTATTTAACAATACAAAAGGTAGAATTAAATATTAAAAGTTTGGAAATATAGTTTTAAAAAAGTTAGAATGTATAGTTTTAAAGAAATTGTAAACATCTTATATTAATCTTCTTACATGTCCTTATTTATAAATTTAAAATCTTTATTCCATTAATATGTTTACTTATCTATTATATATCACTTATAAATACTATTTTTTGTTAATAAATATGTTAATCTAATACATTCACCACTAATTTACTAACTTTATTAAAAAAATAAGGTATATGTGAGATGGAGCGAGTAGATTATAGATAAAAATCTATTTATAATAATTATTTAACAATGCAGAATGTAGAATTAAATATTAAAAGTTTAGAAATATAGTTTAAAAAATTTAGAATGTATAGTTTTTAAAGAAATTATATTGTTTAAGTATGCATATGATAATTTATACTAATATAAGCCAGTGCATCGCTTGATAAAAAAAAGAATCCTAGCTGGGATCGAACCTAGGTTGCCTGGTTCAGTGGCGCCTTCTCCACTGGATTAGAGGTATGCTTGCGAAGTATATTGCTAACATATGCACTTTTAGCAGCCTAAGTTTGCCCCTGCAAGGGAGCTCGGCGCCAGCGCCGAGGCGCCGAGGCGCCGAGCTCCAACGCCACGTCCAGTCCAAAAGCCACCGCGGCACGAAGGTTGGCACCAATGACGCTGACGCCAACCTGTTAACGCTCGACGCCAATGGCATTGACATCGAGTTTTGGGTCTCCTCCTGGAATAAGTTTTTCTAAGGATCTATTGATGAAATAAGTTTTTAAAAAGGTCTAAATTGTAAAAATTGCTGCCCTTATCATACTAATAAGGTTACTGGTGACAAGGATGGTGGGAAACCAGCATATATCTCTGTACATCGAATTGGGCTTTTCAACCCACAAACTCTATCGAGCTGCGATGTTTTGGGCTGCAGTGAGAAATATACAACGTTCGGCTTGCCGTCTGACGAGCTTCTAGACCAGCCTTCTGGCCACCCTCTCAAGAGGGAGTATCCTGTATCCCTGAGCTGCAACAATGAAGTCAAATTGATAGTGCAAGGGCAAGAGGATTGATTGTCTTGTCCAAGTTCAAATCCAAGTGTAGTATGGTAGTACATTGGCAGTATCAGCTTTAATTGGCATAATCGTGTAACAGAGTTGATTTGTACTGACAAATGAGACTCCCCGAAGAGCAAAAACCCCAACCATGCCTTCATCTGCCTCCAGAATGGCAGCGCAGTACCAATGGCCGTCGCTGGGGAGGTTGGCGATGGAGAACACCATCTTCTATGGTCAAGCACGTCATCCATGACGATCCAACCCCCGAACTCACTAGATGACGATCCAACCCCCGAACTCAAAAGTGTCCAAATTGACGAGGCGCCCTTGCTCACTGGAGGTGGTTAGGTCTTCGTGAATGGTGGGGAGGAGGACGTAATCGCTTGATATGAGGTCGCAGATGGCCCCGGTTGATCAAGATGGGTTCCTCTTCCTCGAAGCTACCGAAGCGGCCCGAGTCAAGGGAAATATGCTGCTCATGGGGAGGCGAGTGATGAGGACGTGGCCGTCATGACAGTCCTCAGGAATCTAGCATTCCCAGCGGCCGAGGGGTCGGAGGAAGGCTCGGGCGGAGGGGGCGGTGGGGTGGGGTGGCTTGGCGGGGTAGAACTCGTCGAAGAGGACCCCCGTAAGGGAAGCGTGTGGAGGGAGCGGAAGCGGTGGAGAAAGGAAGGGTCGGCGATGACGCCAGATTTTGCAAAGATGCGCTCTGGTGGAATCTCAAACTATTTGGCCAAAGAGCAGGGTTGTTCCAAAAAATCATAAAACCATATGCCAAACTATAAATAGGAGCGAAACAAGATGCGAGAGGGTATCTGATAACTATAGTGTGTGTGGTGGAGATGCCACAGCGATTAGGAAACAAATGTCAAATAGATTAGATACTTTACATGGTTAAACAATTCAAACTGCACTACAAACCTGTTGTAAATTGAAGGATATATATAACCAAATTAAGAAGCATAGTAGTAGTTATGAAGTTAATTTGTAGCATCAGCTGAGTATTCTGCATAGATCCTCCAAAGAGAATCAGGTGAATTCGTGGCATTGCATACTGTAATTCATGAAGTTTATCAGTACGACACGGTAGAAAATACCAGAAAGTATTGAAAGCACACATGGGTCTCCAATGGAACACGATGGATCATACTCACTAAATCCACTTACAATTTCCATATCAGATCTCCAATGAAACAGCAGCAGCTACTGACTGATTAGGACTATACCATCATATCCATCCAGCGAAGATGAGACGGAATGGAGTACAACAACTGTAAGCTAAAAGCACATCTTAGCCAGATCGGCAGACGGACGATCGAACTAGCATGAGCAATCTCACGGGAGAAGCCAAGCCAGCGGTGAGTAGTTCGATCGGCCTGTCTCCGGCAAGAAGTTGACCACTCGGGGAACAGCGTCCGCCGTCAGCCGCCACTTCCCACTATCGCTGAAGAGGTACTCCATTATTGTCACCTCGTCGTAAAATCTGTCATCCAGAAAGTAGACACCGTCATCGACCTCGAATCTCGGGTAGTCAGCCACCTCGTAGGATTTGGAGTAGCCTCACCCGAGGAACAACATCCGACCATCTAGGAAGTTCAGTTCGTTCCAGGCACACGTGGACGTGGCCTCCTCGCTATCGATGGGCTCCTGCGGTAGCTCCACCATCTCAAACACCCTGAACGCCCACGTTCCCCCAAAAGCATTGAGTCTGAGCTTGGTCGCCATGAGGAGATGCCCGCGGGACTCCACCAGGTAGCGAACAACGCCGTTCGCACCATAATCGCGTCCACCATTCGAGAATCAACAGATCTCCTTGGGCGGTATCACCAGCACGCCGTCTTCGTCGTCGTAGAACTGCACTACCACAAACACATGGAGGTTTTCTTGTTCGGTGAGGAAATAGAAGGCTCCGTTATGGTGTATAACATCCTCTAGAACTGGCTCGCCAAAGACTTCAGTAACACTCTCCATTAGCGCAACCTGATACCCCATGAGCAAGAATGCACTAATACGTGGACTGTTCATCAGGGGCCGGAAGGAGCTGATGGTGGCGCCGAAGTAGTGTTCGTCCTCTAACGGCGAAGAAAGTGTCATCGCTTTCATGACCATGGCTATGGCAATGTCGAAGTTGTTGCGTTGAATCACCCAAAGCAGGCCTAGCCACACGATGTATCTTGGGAGATCGAAGTGTTGTTTGATGTGGAGGTTGAGGAGCTTGTAGCTAGGGTTCTGTCCAAAGGCAAGAAATAGCTGTTGGGTTATGGGGAGACTACGCTAGCACTTAATTTCAAAAATTTACCCTATTAGCCTAGGAACCATACGTGTAATGTGATCATGGATAGTTACCTTGAGCTTCGAGACGCGTTCGGACAGCGAAAGTAGAGTCGACGAAGCGCGTCCTCGACCTGCTCTTCCCGGCTTCGTTTGTTCGTCGACAATCCGGTGATGAAGACGACGCGATCATATGATCCGGCGAACTCTACGGAAAGAAGACGACGAGCACCACTATTGGAGTAGTGCCTCCACGGCATCTACACGTTCAGGGATAGGATCACCTCGTACCGGCGTGCTAGGACCACTCGCGAGATTCGGGGAAATCGATCACAACGCTTTGCAATCGAGGAGAGAAGAGAGGTGGCGGCTAGGGCTCTCAACCAGGAGCAATAGCAGCAAAGGCAACAACAACCAGCAACCTTTTCGTGTTTGCCCCACCTCTCTTTATATAGTGCCCTGTCATGGGTCTTTAATTTGTATTAAAGCCCAATAGAGCTAATCTGTTCGCCTAGACTGAAACTTTCGGTTCTGACCGGAACTTCCGAAAATAACCTTCTGTATCGAATTTATTTTGACCCGGAACTTCTGGTCCAACTAGAACTTTCGGTTCGTCTAGGCAGGCCCGGAACTTCTGGTCTGACTAGAACTTCTGGCTCCTCCAGAAAACTAAAACTAGGGCTGGCTTGGAACTTCCGGTCTAATCGAAACTTCCGGATGCTCCAGAACCCAGAACTTTCGACCCTCAGCCAGAACTTCTGGTTCCCCCAGAATTCTCTTGAGCACAATTCCATCAATCTCCCACTTGCACAAGAGCCAATTCTTGTGAGCTTTAAAATCCAATCCCTTAAGCGTGCGACCCGATAGGTTCATATGCAAACGGCCGCTACCCGAAAACCATTTCCGAATCGCCGATCAATAGCGGTACCTATCAGCACATATTGACCCCCGAAAGCATACAAAGTCAAAATCATACTTTCTGAATTTTGATATACTCACGCACCAATCCCTTTACCACACGACATCAGTTAAGCTTAAGGCGAGATTCGTGCCACCCTTGTTGATAGCTCGACACTTCACTCGATCAAGTAGTGGATTCAATCATGATTAACTCTTTGATCATAGTGGCATGGTCATGCACTTTCCAATCCGACTACCTTGAGGGGCCCAGAGACGTCTCTCCCGTTATGTAGGAGAGATAAATTTCATCTTGACCGCTCACATCCCACGACATGTTTCGTGACACACCCGAAAGCAACCTTTATAACTATCCTGTTACGAAATAGCGTTTGGAAGCCCCTAAGTGTGCTATTACATATTCTGGAATCAATGATGATCTTAGGTCTAAGGACTATGCAGGTACACCATTTGAGATGACAACTGATGGCACATATAAAATAACAATCTCAGCAGTATCTGAAGGTGGGTCTATCTAACTCCATGTTCACTAACATAAGTCCACATCACTGATTTGACATCTCTATGTCTATGATCTGTGAAACATGATCATCAATCAGACAGATATGCTAATCTATAAATCATCACTGTCCCACATGACAATCTCAGATCAAGGATCATTTAGAATAACATCGTAACACAAAGAGTCTCATAAACACACAAGTCATTAACTTGCTGATCTATGTAAAAGATATTTATTCAAGGAACAAGATAACCAATTATCCAAATGTACATCATCATAGATAAACTAACTTCTTCTCACATACACTCGACTCACTCGCGTAAGTATCTAATACCCATAGAGCTCAAGTGCGCCTCATGTCTGGGCTGTGAGAGAGGCTTTGTTAACGGATCGGCTATGTTCAAATCCGTGTGCACCTTGCATATCTTCACATCACCTCTATCTATAATCTCACGGATCAGGTGATAGCGTCGCAGTATGTGCTTGGACTTCTGATGTGACCTAGGCTCCTTGGCATGCACAATGGCACCACTATTATCACAATAGAGGTCCACTGGACTGGATGCACTAGGGACAACACCCAGCTCAGAAATAAACTTTCTGATCCAAACTGCCTCCTTCGTAGCTTCCGAAGCTATAATATACTTGACTTCTATCGTTGAATCTGCAACCGTTTCTTGCTTGGAACTCTTCTAACTCACTGCGCCTCCATTGAGACAGAACAAAAATCCACGCTGCGATCGCGAGTCGTCTTTGTCGGTTTGGAAGCTAGCATCGGTGTAACCACTTACAACGAGCTCCTCCTCACCTCCATACACCAGGAACATATCATCAGTTCTTCTCAAGTACTTAAGGATACTCTTTACTACCGCCTAGTGACTTTCATCCGGGTTCGACTGATATCTGCTCGTAACACTTAGAGCATAAGAAACATCTGGGCGTGTACAAAGCATGGCATACATGATGGATCCGATTGCGGAGGCATACGGGATCACACTTATTTTCTCTAACTCATCAGGTGTCGAAGGACACTGACTCTTACTAAGAGAAATACCATGTGACATTGGCAGGAAATCTTTCTTGGAATTCTGTATATTGAACTGTTTTAATACCTTATCAATGTACATACTTTGGCTTAATCCAATTAGCCTTCTTGATCTATCTCTATAGATCTTTATGCTCAAAATATATGCTACCTCTCCAAAATTTTTCATTGAGAAACTTTTTCTCAACGAAGACTTGACAGCATTTAGCATAGAAATATCCTTTTCGATCAACAATATGCCATCTTCATATAAGACCAGAAACACAAGTGGGCTCCCACTAGCCTTTTTGTAAACACAAGGCTTTTCTTCGTTCTTGATGAAGCCAAACCCTTTAACTACCTCATGAAAACGAAGGTTCCAACTCCGAGAAGGCTGCTTTAGCCCATAAATGGACATTTACAACTTGCAAACTTTCTCAGCATTCTCTGGATCATCAAGACCTTCAGGCTGTGTCATGTATACATCCTCACTTAGGTTTCCATTAAGCAAAGCCGTCTTGACATCCATTTGTCATATCTCATAGTCATAAAATGCGGCAATTGCTAGGATAATCCGGATAGATTTTAGTATAGCGATGGGCGAAAATGTTTTATCATAATCAACACCTTGAATCTGTCTAAAACCTTTCACCACCAATCGTGCCTTATAGATGTGAACATTTCTATCAACGTCTATCTTTTTCTTAAAAATCCATTTACACTCGATAGTTTTTACACCATCAGGTGGATCGACCAAGTTCCAAACTTGATTCTCTCATGGATTCTAACTCGGATCTTATGGCTTCAAGCCGTTTCTCAGAGTCTGGTCCCATCACAGCTTCCGAATAGATCTTAGGTTCATCATTGTCCAACAATAATATGTCGCGCTGCCTAGTGGTCAAAAACGCTAACAGCTCGGGCGTACGACTCAACCTCTCTGACCGACGTGGGGCTGGTGTCTCGACAACAGGCTCTGCAACATCTTGTATGTCGAGGTCTGGTTCAGTAGGAGCTGAAACACTTTCTAGTGGCTCTTGAACCTCTTCGAGACGCACTGTGCTCCCACTAACCCCTTTCGAAAGAAGCTCTTTCTCGAGAAAAACATTATTCCAGACGACAAACACTTTGCCTTCTTCCCGGTTATAGAAGTAATATCCTTTAGTTTCCCTACGATACCCTATAAAGAAGCATTTATCATATTTGGGAGTGAGCTTATCAGACGTCAAACGCTTTACATAGGTCTCACAATCCTAGATCTTTAGAAAAAACAACTCGGGACGCTTCCCAGTCCATATCTCATATGGTGTCCTCTCTACAGATTTAGATGGAACTTTATTTAGTTTGAAAGCAGCAGTTTCTAAAGCAAATCCCTAGAAAGACAATGGAAGATCAGTTTGACTCATCATCGACCAGACCATGTCTAACAAAGTTCGGTTCCTCCGCTCGGACACTCCATTCCACTAAGGTGTACCGAGTGGAGTCAGCTGTGGAACAATTTCCACACTGCTTCAGATGATTATTAAACTCATGGCTCAAATATTCACCTCCACGATCTGATCGTAGAAATTTGATTGTCTTGCTAGTATGATTTTGTACCTCATTCTGGAACTCCTTGAACTTTTCAAAGGATTCTGACTTATGCCTCATTAAGTAGATGTAAACATATCTACTAAAATCGTCGGTAAAAGTTAAGAAGTACTGGAATCCACCTCTGGCTGTAGAACTCATTGGTCTACATATATCAGTATGTATAATGGCCAACAGTTCATTTGCCCTCTCACTTTGACCAGTGAAGGGCACCTTAGTCATCTTGCCAAGTAAACAAGACTCACATGTGTCAAACGATTCGAAATCAAATGACCCCAAAAGCCCATCTCTATAGAGCTTCTGCATACGTTTCTCATTTATATGATCCAAACGACAATGCCAGACATAGGTGGGATTCAAATCATTGAGTCGATGTTTCTTCGTATTAATGTTATAGAAATATGTATCCTCAATATTCAGAACATACAAGCCATTCAACAATGGACAAACACCATAGAGCATACCATTCAAAAATATCAAACAACACTTGTTGTTTATTACGAATTCAAAACCGGCTTCCTCTAAACATGACGAAGAGATAATGTTTCTGCCCAAGGCGGGAATAAAATAACAATTATTTAACTCTAAAACTAATCCTGAGGGTAGCGACAAAGAATAAACGCTGATGGCCAACGCAGCAACTTTTGCACCATTGCCGACACGAACATCCAGTTCACCTCTTGCGCACTTCCTAGTCATTTTCAGCTCCTGCAACGATTTGCAAGTGTCAATCATTGATCCGGTATCAAATACCCATAAATCACTTAGATGACTAGCCAGATAAATTTCAATAACATTTATACCTGAAGCGGAAGTCGCACTTCCCTTCTTTTTCTTTTGTTCTTCCAGATACAACTTACAATTCATCCACCAATGGCTAGGCTTATGGTAGTGGTGGCAAGTGTCAGAACTAGCAGGGTCTGACTTGGACTTTTCAACTGAATTAGACTTAGAGCTCGAGATCGTATCTAAAGCTTTAGCCTGTCCCTTACGCTTTCTCTTCTTACTTTCCTTTTGAACCATCATCACATGACTAGGATTTTTCTTAAGGCTCTCCTCGGCTGTCTTGAGCATCCCATGCAATTCAGCCAATGTCTTCTTCATGCCATTCATATGAAAATTCATAATAAACGGCTCGAAGCTCGTAGGGAGCAACTGAAGAATCACATCTGTGGTCAAATCTTTATCAAGTTTAAAGTTAAGCTTCTCCAAGTTCTCAACGTGACCAATCATCTTGATCACATGAGGACTCACTGGACTGCCTTCCGACAACCTGCACGCAAACAAGGACTTTGAGACATTATACCTCTCAGTCCGTGCTTGGTTCTCAAACATACCCTTCAACCCCACAATCATATCGTAGGCATCCCTGTCCTCATATTGCTTCTGAAGCTCAGAGGACATGCAGGCAAGCATGAGACAGCTGACATCAATTGAATCACTGGTGTGCTTCTCATAAGTTCGCCTTTCAGCAATTGGTGTACTATCCGTTGGTTCATCAGGGTGGGGTTTCTCTAGAATATAATCTTTATTCTCCTATTTGAGAACGATTCTCAAATTCCCGTACCAGTCTATAAAGTTTTTTTCAGACAATTTCTCCCTTTCAAGGATAGGTCGCAGATTAAAAACAGAAGTGTTCTTTGCAGTAGGTGTCATGATCTACAATAACAATACAAGATTTAGCACTATGCTATGTTAATCTTCTATCAAATAAAAGATGTACCACAATATGAAAAATTATCGCTTTCCCTCTAACGACACATTGTGGGACAAGATCCATATTCATCTAACTCCTAGTGAGCTTTGGCATCACTGCTAGAAGATTAGTGACATAGATAAGCAACACTTGCTAATCACATCATATGTGACTCTTGTTCGTTGGAGTAACATCCAATGCCCGACTCCCAACTCCATGCCCCAAAGCCCAAAACCGTTTTGATAGCTTTGTTAAGCAAACCAATACTATACATGTGGTTGTTCGACATCCACTCTAACTGGTCAAGATAAAAGACGGCATCCTGCTTTGGCAGACCCACCATCGATGATGGAGAACCTTAATAGGTGCAGCTATTGGAAAGAACATCAATACTTAATTTTCTGAGGGAAACTATTCTAGCATGGTAACGATGCCTACCTCACACAGAACATGAAAGAATAGTATGATAGGAACATAAGTAAACATCATAGGCAATCATATTAACTGTGACATAGTATGGCCCTCTGGCATGACGATCTCCATCTCCATGGTTCCTGTCCATCGGGTCATCATGCTTTAGGTCTCCATGAACTTGTATCAATCTATTACACCTAATAGCACTATACTAATTACATGAGCAGAAGCTTCACATGTCGACGCACAGGTAGTACAACATTTGAACAGCCTTGGGCTATAATCAATCATGACACGCAGGCCATGTTATTACAAGCGAGTATCATATACTTTGCAAGGCCATACCACTCACAACATTCCCTGCAAAAATGGATTAGGCGGAATCTAGACGTGACTGAACTGGACTCGGAACTTCCGGCCAGTAGGCCTGGAACTTCTGACTCATGGCTGAAACTTCCGAAATCAACCTTCTGACTCAAATTTATTTTTGGCCCAGAAGTTCCGAGTCACACCCAAAACTTCCAAAAATAACCTTCTGTACGGAATTTATTTCTGTCCGAAACTTTCGGACCAGAAACTTCCGAGTCATGCCCAGAACTTCCGAAAATAACATTCTGTATCGAAAATTATTTCGGCCCAAAACTTCTGGTCTAACAGGAACTTCCAGAAATCCGACAACAAAAACAATAGATCCAATCTATTTCCATCACATATCACCATATGCGATCGATCCAGATCGAACACTACGCACATAGGCTCTGATACCACTGCTGGGTTATGGGGAGGCTACGCTAGCACTTAATTTCAAAAATTTACCCCGTTAGCCCAGGAACCATGCGTGTAATGAGATCATGGATCGTTACCTTGAGCCTCGAGACGCGCTCGGGCAGCGGAAGTAGAGTCAACGAAGCACGTCCTCGTCCTGCTCTTCCCGGCTTCGTTCGTTCATCGGCGATCCGGCGATGAAGATGACGTGATCCCACGATCCGACGAACTCTACGGAAAGAAGACGACGAGCACCACTATTGGAGTAGTGCCTCCACGGTATCCACATGTCTGGGGTAGGATCACCTTGCGCCGACGTGATAGCACCACTCGCGAGATTCGGGGAGATCGATCACAATGCTTTGCAATCGAGGAGAGAAGAGAGGTGGCGGCTAGGGCTCTCAACTAGGAGCAATAGTAGCAATGACAACAACAACCAGCAACCTTTTCGTGCTTGCCCTACCTCTCTTTATATAGTGCCCTGTTATAGGCCTTCAATCTGTATTAAAGCCCAATAGATCTAATCTGTTCTTGCCCTACCTCTCTTTATATAGTGCCCTGTTATGGGCCTTTAATCTGTATTAAAGCCCAATAGATCTAATCTGTTCGCCTAGACCAAAACTTTCGGTTCTGATCGGAACTTCCGAAAATAACCTTCTGTATCGAATTTATTTCGACGCGGAACTTCTGGTCTAACCGGAACTTCCGGTTCATCCAGGCAGGCCCGGAACTTCCGGTCCAACCGGAACTTTTGGCTCCTCCAGAAAACCAAAACTGGGGCTGGCCCGGAACTTCCGGTCTAACCGGAACTTTCAGATGCTCCAGAACCCGGAACTTTTGGCCCTCAGCCAGAACTTCCGGTTCTCCTAGAATTCTCTTGAGCACAATTCCATCAATAGCCAGCCCCTGCCATAGGCGCCGAAGTAGCGGGCTGCGCACGCGTATGCCGAGACAAGCAATTTGTGGGTAGCACAGCAGCGGACGGGCACGGCACATGAGAAGGAAGGCTCGTCGGTGCTCGAGACGAAGATCCACGGGAGCGTGTGCTGCTGCGACACGATGGCAGTGCGCCAGGACTGACAGACTTGGCTCATGTGGCGGTGGTCGACGAGGCACGAGAGGCGCTTGTGGATGATTCAGAGGAAGTCGTCTTGCATCTCGGTCCATGACGTGTCCATTTGAGAGACGGAGGTGAGGCAAGGAGGACGATGCTCTCTGTTTGTGATGGGCTCCTCTGCTTCTGGAAGCGAAAAGAGATTGACCGTGGCTAGCTTTGCAAGATACAGGGGAGGCTAGATTTTGCCAATCGAGCGTCAACTAGACGTTATCTATTAGCCCGGTTTCTTATGCCTCTCACGTCTTGATCAATGTTCTATACAGTTACTGGCTGCGCTCTGGTGGAAAGAGACGCAGGTGATGGAGGCCCGGGCGAGGTCGGTCGACGTCGTGAGGTAGAGGAAGATCTTCTCCGAGAGCTCATCTAGGAGGAAAATGCTCTCCCGAGCGAGTGTGGGTAGGGCCAGGGCGATCGGCTGCTCCGGCGATAGGGGTGGCGGTTTGGCTCAGGGCTTGGCCGAGCCGAGCCTGGCTCGGCTCGGCTCATTGCCAGCCCTAGAGAGAACCACGGCCAAAGGAGACTTTACCCAAAGGAGATTAAATCTTAATGTCTATAATTATTTAGGTATAAGTACGTTTTCATTGGAGACTTATTATTGACATTCCGAAGATTCGACAATTTGATACTAAAAATAAGTAATTTTGAAT
>KE373201.1:384880-396426 GCA_000418225.1 Zizania latifolia
CCTCCGTCGCCCATGGCCCACTGCTCTGCTCCCGCCGACCTCCGCCACCCGATGCTGTGACTGTATTTGCTGCTGTCTAGAATTTGGGAAGAGACTCTGCGGTTAGTGTTGTGCAAGAGTGCAAAGGTAGGCAGGCAGCAAAGGGCGGACTGGGCGGTGGCGTACTGGCGATGTGTAGGAGGTGAGCTGAGCCAAGCTAGCTCGTGGCTCAGCCGAGCTCGAGCCGAGCCAGCATTTTGGTTCGTCTGGCCGACCGAGCTCGGCTCGGTGCCAGCTCCGGCGAGGACATCGCGTCGCTGGCCGCCGGTGGCTGGAGCGGCGAGAGCAGCGAGGAGACTGGAGCCCGTGTGGGAGTTTGCGTACGGCCTAAGCCCATCTCAGCCCAGGTAAAGCCTATAATTAGTTTGCGTATGGTGGGTTTTTTATAAACAGCCCCCTATTTCAGATCGTCACCAATGCTTGCGATCCGAAATATTACAAAATGGTCCCTATATTTTTGCAAATGGGTTCTTCACATGGGCCTCTCCCATCAGGCCGCAGCCCAGGAGGCGGCCGTCTCTAGAATTTGATTTAGATTTTAGATTTCTGACCTTTTTTATTACATTAAAGACATGCACACGCACCCACACCACTGTACTATTGTAAAAAAACGATGAGCTCGATCTAGTTTAGTTTGAAAAAATGTCCAGCCAAACAAAAAAACCGATACAATATTTACTGTGTATATTCTTAAATTTAATTCAAAATACAGTAACATATAATTTTTCTTGAACCGGCGGCTCACTCACGATTAAAGTGTGATTAAATCGGTGAACAAGCAGCTGAGTGACGGTTCACTCCACAGTCCGGTTTTTATTTTTTCGTACATTACCCTACACAAATCATGCATTCATCTATTACCGACGCAAAAATTTACATAATACGTAGTAAATCAACCGGCCGCATCCATACCAGAATTACATAATTTTGAAAGATATAATAGGAGATTCTGGAATACGATGAGAGCATGAAATTTAAGACGAGAAAAAGGAGAACATAGTATCAGAATAACTCCCATGGATACTTTACTAGTATATCTGTCGTGATGCCTATCAAGCATCATCTCACAATTAAACACCGGAGATGCTGCGACCGCCTAAAGCTCCACATAAATAAATCCAATCAAGGCCTATTTATGCACTAGAGAAGTTGTTCGGATGGGCGGCAGGTCCACAGTAAATACACAATATGGAGTAGAGCAACAACAGAAATAATTGCACCTTGCAAGAAGATTTAAACGGAGGCTACTTAGTAGGTAAGTCATGAGAAACATTGGCTATCAGGAAAATGCCGATAAGTTGAAACAACTACAAAGTCTGATCACAATGAAATATTGGTCAGAAGCCACGGGAGGCATCAAGCTGAACCTAGAATTCCCCCTATACTCCCAACTAACATTGGTTAGAAGACTTCTCCCCTGTGATCGCAAAAAATAACCCTGGTACTCGCTACAGCCGACTCAAAATGGGGCTAACTATTGGCAACGACGTTGAGGACCCTTCCGCAATTTACCATCAGAACCAACTCTGAACAAGATGGAGAGAATTAACAGTACGAGCTCCTGGAATAAATGGGTGCATCCCAAGTAGGGTCAGCAACTGATGAGCTTTTCCAGTTGTCCATAAGGATGATCTGATGCGAAAAAAAAAATTAAACTCCATGATGCCAACACCCATGAATCGGTACGCTGTTCAACAAAAAGAGTAAATTAGAACTTGAAAATTTTTACAGTCTCAATAAAGCATTGATGATGTATCTAATAAATCATACTATGAACAGATAGAAGAATCAACTAATCTTTATGGATAGGCCGTTACAGAAGACCCCCGACTTACCTAGTAACAAACTTTATGCTGAAATGAAGGAATCCAACTTTGATCTCTTAAGATGCTGTGGTCTAAAATCCTCCAACTTAAGTTTGGAGCTTGTCTTGGCCTCATTCAAGAATGAATCCCCCTTTTCTTCTCTGATGGACTCTAGAAGTACACCAAGGACATCAGCTCCAACACCGTGGAGCACAAGGTCTCCAGGTTCTTCTCCACCTTTTTCAACCAACGTACCTACCTCTTGCAAAGACAATATGCTTTCTACCACAAACCTTGCAAGAAGCCGTCCAAGATATTCTGCAGCTCTTGGAGCATCACTCAAAGCATCTTCCAATGAAGCAAGAACGATCACAAGTCTGGAAATAATCACGTCTTCAGTACATACCAATAAAATGTGAAAAGAAGAGGCAATAAAAGGAGTGAAAAGAAGAGAAACAATTACCCTTCAATGAGTTGAGGTTTGCTCAACAAATTATTTCGACCATTGCAAAGGCTAACAAAAAGCTTAGTCAACAACTCTCTTTCCATATCTTTTCTCTCAAAGGAATCATTTATCCAAAGTGATACAACAGAGGGATAGAAACTTGGAGCATTCAACTCCTCAATACACAAAGCGACCTCATCCTCATCTTTTGCACTGCCAAAATAGTTGTATGTTAGCACAAAATGCAAATGACATATAGCATAAAATGAGTTTTTTTCAGGGTAACAAAGCAATAGGACTGGATCATAAAGCAATAGTAACAAAATGTAACAATCAATAATTGAAGCCCAAGAAACAACATTCGGGCTTCCTAAACAAAGTAAAAGGTTATGGATATGGTTAAATCCTCTGGAAAAGAAGATATTGCAATCCAATAATGTGAATGGCTCAATGTTCCAAGGGGACATTCTATTGCTTTTATCTCTAAGTTAGAATGTCAGCACTGACAGACAGCTGCTGATCCAACATAAGAAACAAGAACAACTCAGCAATTGACTTAAAATTCAGTGAATGAGAAGTGGCAAAGAACGACTAGAAAGCATTAGCAGTTGAACTAAAATATAACCTAATATAACTACAGAATAGCAAACAATCAGAAAACGGACAGTTGCCAAAACAAGGTAGTAATTCATTGCTATCATCAAATTTGTTCCAAACGTATTTGAACCTGACATCAAGAAGATGGACATCACACTTTTAAAGGGTGAGATAAGCACATGTGTTATACTTATGTTTGGCACAAAAATGAAGAAATGCTTTGCATGAAAATTCAGATGTTACAAAACATTACCTATAATACTCTCGGATGGCTGAAATAGATTTCTCTCTTAGATCCTCCTCAGAGTATGATTTATTTCCTGAACCCTCCTGACTGGCAGGTCTGTGTGAAGGTCCAGCAAGCTGTGTGATAGGTGCTGTTCTTCCAGAGCGATCTGGAATTCTCGAGCTAGGTTCCTCTCTTGCAGTTGAAACCACAGGATTATACCCGTTCGAACCAGATACCATCCTACGATTATCAACAGCAGAAGAAAGTTCGGCATTTGATATTGGTGGCTGCCCTCCTTTAGACATACCCCTCGCTAGGCCACCTTGTGGCCCAAGAGTGAGAGCTTCATCCTTACGCTGAGGAAGGGGAACAGTTCTATTGTCAAACCGGATATCTTGGTTACCAATCCCACGGGAATGTGAAGGTGTTCCTCGATGGCCACCTTGCTGAGAACTTAGAGGAGCCAATGCTGCTGCTGAGCCACGCGGACCATAATCCATAGGTGCCGCTCCTCGCCTTGGAGCAGAACCAACAACTGAGCCGCGAGCTAACCTACTCGATTGAGCATGTCTTTCCTGAGCTGCATCCCTGTGGACCTCTTCAATTTTCTTTGGGCCTTCCACTTTATGCCTTTGCTGCCATTTATTCCTCCTGAGATCAATTGAATCTCTCAGCATGAACCTAACACGGGACGATAACTGCTGACTTGTTGACAGCTTCTGCATTATATCAAAATAAGCATCCATATGCTCCTTAGCCTTTGCATGGTCTATCATCTCTCCTATTGTGCTCATCAATTTGCACAGTGCTTCGATGTTCTCTTCATCCGGACTGTTTTGATAATCTCCCAGCAATTTTTTAATGCATTCATGCATGATGCGTTCTGTCAACATCCTCTTTTTGTACAATTCTCCAATTAACCTAATGTTCCCCAGCATGCGCCTTCGAGCACGAATTCTTTTTTCTTCCCTTTCCTCTTTCGTTTGTTTAATCTCACCCTCCTCCTCTGTTTTGTCTGCTTCAGCTTCTTCTCTTTCACCCCTCTCAAACTCCTCCTGACATTTGTTCAAAAGCAATCTCTTGAATGTAATTTTTTCATTGTCCTCACTAAAATCTGGCAGTGCACCCGCCAAATGGAAACAAAAATTAGCATACATTTCACAGAACGTTGGCTCCATCAAAGCTTTGTCAAAAATTTGTGAAATGACACCAGTAAGAGTTGCCACATTATCAATGTTCACCTCTTTCACCTTCTCAAAAAGCTTTTCAAAATTTTGTGGGGTCAATTTGTTAAGAATAGCTTTAAGTTGTCTCTGCTTGTTCTCTTCCTCGTCCGAAACTTTGCCAACAACATACTTTTTCTCTGCTTTGTGCATCACCTGCATGGGCGTGACAGGAGATGGAAACAGGCCCTTTTGCTGCCATCGATCTGCATCAGAGCCCATTCGGGCTATTTGAGGTGTAATCGGTCCTCCAAGAAGTCCGCCACGTGGATTCCTCAATACACCATGATTCCCTCCTGGGGCACCACGGTGATTTATAGCTGGAGGGCCATTATCCAAGGGCATATCACGACCAGAACCAAAAGGATGGCCTGACTTTCCCCACCTATCATCCTCCAAGGCAGCACCACGACGATCACCACGAGATGTTGGCCTGTCAATTCCCCTTCCAGGACTTGGATGATCAACAACATAAGACTTTCCAGCCAAATTAGGGAATAGAACACTAGCAAACTCGACCATCTGGAAACCAACAGGGAGATTTGTACAATTTGGTGCTAAAGTTAAAAGAAAATCACGTGAATATCTCTTCCTGCCATTAGCTTCGGTTGGATCCAGATCTGACTCTTGTGCTACACTGGCCTGATTCCTGGAATAAGAGCTTTCCAGCTTTGGAGTAGAAATATCGGCTGCTTCTTCCCAATCATCAGGCTCAACCTTTTTCTTTTCCTCATCCTCACCCATATTAACCTCCCTTTCGGATTCATCCAGCAGCTCAGGACCAACAATGGAAGAACTAACTGGACTTTCTATGGTGCCAATGGACTCTATTTTTTCCTCAGGCCCCTTGTATGCATTATAAAGATCGGAGCTCCCGGCAGCATCAGCTTTTGAAAGCATCTCTTTTCTCTTCTTCTTTTTCCCAGCTGTAGACTTCGTTCGGGTAATTTCCACACTAGGCTTTTCCCTTGAAGCTGGTCGAAAAGAGGCTGTTGTTGCAGCACCTGATTGATCTTTTATCATAGTTTCAAGTTTTTGTGGATCCTCAGACAACTCTGGATGAGTCGCAGACAGCACATCAGGAATGGTACTAGATATAGCAGACCCTGTTTCTTGATTACTAGTATTGGCATTTTCAATACTAGACTCTGACGAAGTTTCAGAACTAGCCACAGACGGAACAGTGCCATCACCAGACTCTGGCAAATTTTCAGTATTCAGATGTGATATATCCATCATAACATGTTCATCAGATACAGATGGGGCAGATTCTTTGAGTAGCTGTCCCAGGTCAGTTACACAAGTTGTTGCATCTGAATTATCAGGATTAGAAGCCCTCACAGGTGACTGCTCAGCCAAGTCTAATGAGCAAACTTCATGCGATACATTTCCAATTGAACCAGAAGAAAATTCATCCTTGGTAAGATCTGGCAAAATTTTGCAAGTAATTTCAGTTTGCTCAGATTCAACAGCAACAACATCAAATGTTCCGACTTGTGGATTATCAGTGCTCTCAGAGGCTGACCTCCTATCCGTACTAGAGACATCAACAGCTGCCCATGCAAACATATTAGAAAAACAAAGAGGCAACACAAAGCAACTGTTTTTTCATTGATTTTCAACATGCTTAGTGCATACCTTTTAATGATTTGCTGTCAGCTTCATATGTAGTAATGCCAGGAGAAATCCTACTTTCGGACTGTGAAGATGAAGCTGAGTTAGTCAGTTCCAACTCTTTATTGACATTCTCAGCTTCCATGACACTAACACCATCGCATACAACCTTTAAAGAAGTCTGCACCTTTAAATCTTCAGCAGATGAAGCTGACTGAACAAATACAATATACAAGATGTTGAGCAAACCATACAAAACCAAAGATAAGTGCAAACATAGAATGTTATAAAAGTTAAATGTACCTGTTGTTGTTGTGACAGATTCCCGGTGTCCTTTCTGCTGACATTCTTATTGCTATCCTTGAATGACTCAGTTCTTTGAATGGATTCTTTACTTTTTCCATCAGCTCCATACTCATTAATAACAGAGGATGCTGGTGCTGTGGTTTCTGTATTTGCACCTTGAGCTTTTAAGGGTTGGCTCACAGACATGGGATGCTTCTCGGTGATCAGTGGAGCTTTCCTCTCATTATCACTGCCTGATTTAGCGACCACAGAAACAGCTTGACTATCCTTTTGCCGATGTGATACCGCATCTTCAATCAGCCTTAACCTAGGAGCATCTGATTTACTAGGCGGCGCAGTTATCGTGACCGTGTGTGCCCCAGATTTCTCCATGTGCAACCCAGCTGGGTGTACTTTACCTGTGACTTGGGAGTGCCCAGATGATGCTGTAGGCCCTGGTATGCTGTCCTTGTTACTGCCAGGAACCGTACTCATCGATGGACTGATGAATGGAATTGCTTGGCCAGCTTGGGAGACAGGATATGTAAACCTAGGACCCTGTGATACAGTGGGAACCTGGCTGATGCCAGCAGCATTGGGGTAAAACATAGCTGACTGGTTATACGCATTTGGTTGGATAGAAGGATAGAATCCCATATGAGTTCCGTAACTACTGACTGGCTGGGATTGTTGCTGTATATTATGTAAACCCCTCTGCCCAGAAGAGTCTATCCTCTTATCGAGCTTCAGTTCTTCATGAGTATCTGGATGAGTAATTTTCACAGGAGTCTTCCGAGGTGCAACAAACTTATTTGGTGGTTGTTGATATTGTGGCCCTACCCCCACATTCATAATGTTTCCCATCTGAGTTGTGAGTTGATGAGTAGCTGAAGGAACATAAGGTATACCCTGTGCTCCATGCATCATTGTCGTTTGTTGCAACTGATGGTGTGGAATAGTTGAGACATACATATTCTGTGGAACTTGGGGTGCATTGCCACCATGCATCATTGGCATTTGCAGTGAGCTTGGCACAACACTCTGTGGTGGCATTTGTGAATTGTGGCCACCAAACTGCACAGGTGCCTGATGGCGATAAGGCATTGGCATGGCCACCCCAGGTAACTGCTGAACATGTCTCGGTGGTGGAACACTAGAGACAGATGGAGAAACACGCACATCTCTCTTCACTTGGGATGGAAGATGAGGGTTAACAGGGTTAGGTTGACTAGAACTAACAGCATCCTTTCTTGTTTGTTGTGGCGGTGGCTGCTGTGGCTGTGGATGTGGCTGTTGCTTCTGCTGCAGCGGCTGCTGTTTCAGAGCTGGTGGAACAAGCACAGAAGGTGCAACCTTATGACCCTCAGGGAGTGCCTAAACACCAGAGAAAGATAACATGATAATGAACTCTAGATTATCAAAGATTAAGAATACCTATCAATACAATATCGACAATAAGCAAACAAGCATTAGTTGTTCAAATCTTCTGAAGGTATATTATAGATAGGAACATACATTATTTGTTACGTTCGCTGACTAGAAACTGTTATTGATACATATAGCATAATGTACTTAAAATAAAATAACCATCAACACCATATTAACTAACATAGAGCAGAGAAAAGATACCTGCATACGCTTTTGCTCATCCAAATTAGGAGGAGCTGAGCTTGTCCTGGCGGGGAAATGCTAAGAAAAAGTATTTGCAAATTAGAAAGAAGATAAAAAACAAACCAGATTAAGAAATGCAAACTGCAAAAACAGGGGATAAGAGCATACTGGAATGCCAATCGTTCCAAATTGCAAGATAACAGATGGTTCACCTGAAAAGAAGAAAACAGACAAAGCAGAAGACAGTTAACAAGGTAGTATAGTAGTATACCATGGATATCAATTACAGGGTCTAGACGACCACCACGAGGGAGGGAGTCCACTAGTAACAATAATGGTTACCATGCATTATCACTACTTACAGCTCCTAAAGTAAAAGAAAAAAGGACCAAACCTTTTGTTGCTCCCTGAGAAACAGAGGTGTTTGAGATCCTTGATGGTGCCTTGGGAGCAGCATGAGGAATACTTTTTGGCACTGGAACGGCCGTATTCTCGATAGCAGGTGTTAGTACGGGTGCTCGAACACCAGACGAATCTGCCCATTCAAAAAAAGCATGCAATCACACAAATCAATACATCAAATGACTTTTTTTGCATTGTTTTAATTGTTATCTGGACCGATAAATCACCATGGTGCTGAGGTCGTGGTGTTGGGACAGGAACATGTCCTGGCACATTCTGAGGTGCCGGCGGGCGTGGTGGCGTCTGAAGGGGCGTGGGTGCAGGTGCAGGCTGGAAGCCGGTGGTGTCGGGCTGGCTCACAACCCTCGGATGCCCGCCGTGGCCATTGCCAGGCTTCCTGAAGCTGAAGCCAAGATTAAAAGTCACACAAAACCCTAACTTATCGCGACCTGCCTTCCCCGGATCAAATCATGCAGCGTCCAATCAGGAACGAGCGAGGCGCAGTATAAGCAGATACAGTGACAATCGTTACCTGCGGTTGGATGAGAGGGGAGGCTGGCCGGAGGGGGCCCCGCCGCCCTTGCCCGCGCCGCCGACTCCGCCTCCGCGGTGGCCGCCGAAGCTGCTGGACCGGCTGGGTCTCCTCGCGTGCCCCTCGACTCTGTCCCCTCGCTGGGACATATATACCTCCCCCTTCCGATCTCCTCCTCCTCCTGTTCCTGTTCCTACCCCTGATCCAGCCACGGCAAACCGGAGTAAATCACCACAAAATCCACCCCCAAACACAAAAAACAAACAACAACCAAACCCTAATCCCGCCGCCGCTAATCGTATATGGCGTCCCCTCAACTCCTCGGCGGCGGCGGCGGCGGCGCTTATTACCTGAGGGCCTCCGGGGCGGCGGCTCCTAGGGTTTGGTCGTGGCCAGTGCTAAGTCACACGAGACGAACGGAAGGATCGATGGGTTTGGGAACGGGGCGGGGGAGAAGAGAAGTGGGAGCGAAGCGAAAGAAAAGGGTGAGATACGTCCGGCTCGGGCACTTGTAGGCTTGTAGCGCATCAGAGAAGGAAATCACCCCAACATAAACAAGCAACAAAAACAATAAAACATATAAACAATCTGGACTCTAATTCAGATTTTATTTATCCCTTTCGTTTCATTTCATCCGATTTAACCCCTGAACATAAAAACAAAAAATCTGTGACTCTTATTATTTGAAATAATTTTATAATTATTGCTGCGTAACAGAGAGATAAGCTCAGGCAGCTTGAGCTCAAGTCACAGCCTAGCTGCGTATTCCTATTGGATTATCATCAAAATCAAAAATAATTTGAAAATATATGAAGATGCAGAATAATGAGATAAAAACAGTTAGTTTCCATGTAAATTATCAGGCTCCACCCCTGCGACCCATTGTATTAGCTCTGTATAGCTTAATCTCAAAAAAATTTAAAGCTCGTTAAATCTAGCTGTAAATGAATTAAGAGTATTTGATTAGTTAATTTAGTTTTTATTTTAAATTAAAAATTAAAATTTAAATATTTTATTATATCATATAAACCTTAAACTTAATATATTAATATAAATCTCGAAGTTTGAGTTATACAAACCTATCTTTAATCTGGCGGTGAAAATAAAAGTAACAGCGGTCGAGGAGGCCAGATAAGGTGGTATCGGATGGCCGGCCGTTTCTCTCGCGCCGTGTGCGCTCGAGACTACTCGCGAGGCGCGACTCGGGTGCGTTTCGTTGGGCCAAAGCGAGGAATACGACGTTTTGATGCGTCAATTTGGCAGGGCACACGAGAGTAGGATTCGCGTGCGTGCACAAGTCGGAGGTGTTACGCCTCAGTCTCTTCTCCGATCTGGGGTTATAATTGCCTTTCGATTTGGAGAGGATTTCTTTATTACTAACAAAGAAATTCTTTCTAAATTTGAAGAGTATTTATTTTTTTAATAATAAAGAAATATACACATCCAAATTTAGGAGGATTTGTGTCTAGATGGAACCGGTGCAGTTGCAAGCTGAAATTTTGAGAGAATAAGGTTAAATATGGTTACCGACTTACGCCGCTGCAGCCTGCAGGATTTAGGCGGAGATTCCGGGCTTGCAGTCGCATACTTGCATTCTTAGCAGACAGAAAGGACCCCAGAAATCATGGTAAAAAGAAAAGGTAATGATAGTAGCACAAGCACCGTACTTGGGGTGTTTCTGGGTTTCTATATAGGCCCATCGGCCCATTTTCTTGGGCTGGGCGGCCCATGCTACCAATGGCATTAACTTTTGTTTTTGCGGAGATCAGAAACCGCAGCCGGGACTGGCTTTGGATGAGAAGCAGCCTGCTGTTCTTGGGTGAGGATGTTAACGGATACCCGACACCCATTTAAAGGTGGATATTTGTTCTATTAGAAAATAGAAAATAAGTATAAGTAGAAATTGATACTTATAGATATAAAGTCATATTTATTGAGTAATCATATACATATAAAAATATATGATCTATACTAATTTGCCCGCATATACAACTATTTAACTATGTGAGCTAAATTACCAAAAGGCCAAAAGCCCAACAATTAACCTCACATCTCTACCCTCTTTCTTGTGTCTCCTCTATTCCCTCACACCTCACTAGCCACCATTGCTCTTGTTTGTGCCGTCGCCCCGTCTATGTCACCCTCACTTGTGTCGTTCATCCGTCCATATCATCGCCCTCATCCACGTCGCCCTGTCTATGTTATCGCCCTTGTTCGTATTGTCCTCGTTCATTATGGATATAAGTACGAAATAATCGATACATGCGAACAAATATGTGTATAATTTTTTAAGGCATGCACAAATATAGATAGACAATACTCATGAGTATTTTGCTTGTTATCATCTCTAGTTTTGTTATAGTTTTGTGCAAGGGCAATGGGCATTCGAATTCTCCAGCACAGTAGCATCTCAGAGCATTGCACATTGAAGTCATTTCATTCCTTCAGATACAATTAGTTATAACTTACAGGCAAGAGATGCGGATGCAACATAATTTTTTTTATCAAATTCACATTCTGACCTAATGCATGATAATATAGGAAAAGGATGATGCCATCCGACATGATCAATTACTAATGAGAAAAAAATCGGGCTCACAGAACTACAAAAGATGGCCATTAAAAAGTCCATAGAAGGAACAGCAAGAAAATATAGGTCCAGATAATATGGGTGAAGTAGAATTTGGGAATGCAAAGGCATCGCGACCTATAATTTCCTACAATGCAATTTGTTCACAAAAGAGTCAGGCACTAAATGTTAGAA
>KE373201.1:414008-428451 GCA_000418225.1 Zizania latifolia
TTACAGGGCTCTAAAAAGAGCAAGAAAGTGATCATTGGTGGCTTCGGTGCAGTGGTTGGCGGAGTTGCTGCAGCTTTGATAGTCCTTGCAATTGTTTTGTACGTCCTGTTTCAGAAATGCCGCCGAGACAGGACGCTCCGTATATCTAAGACTACTGGGGGCACACTGATTGCCTTTCGGTACAGCGATCTGCACCATGTCACCAACAACTTCTCAGAGAAGCTGGGAGGGGGCGCCTTTGGCACGGTGTTTAAAGGGAAGCTCCCAGATTCAACTGCCATTGCAGTGAAGAGGCTTGATGGATTTCACCAGGGAGAGAAGCAATTCCGTGCTGAGGTAAGCACCATTGGGACCATCCAACACGTCAATTTGGTTCGCCTACTTGGTTTCTGTTCTGAAAGATCAAGGAAGCTGCTTGTCTATGAATTCATGCCAAAAGGCTCCCTGGAATTGCAGCTGTTCCGTGGTGAGACAGTGGCATTGAGCTGGCCCGCAAGGTATCAAATTGCAATTGGAACAGCAAGGGGCCTAAATTACCTGCATGAAAAATGTAGAGATTGCATAATACACTGTGATGTTAAACCAGAGAACATACTTTTGGATGAGTCATTTGTACCCAAAGTGTCTGATTTTGGTCTAGCAAAGCTCTTAGGGCGGGATTTCAGTCGTGTTTTGACAACAATGAGAGGAACAATAGGTTACCTTGCACCTGAGTGGATCAGTGGTGTGCCAATTACAGCGAAGGCAGATATCTTTAGCTATGGCATGATGCTCTTCGAACTCATATCAGGCAGAAGGAATGCTGGCCATGAAGAGGAGGGAAAGCCCTCTTTCTTCCCAAACTTGGCTGTAAACAAACTCCATGAAGGTGATGTGAAGACATTGTTAGATCCAAGATTGAATGGAGATGCCAATGCTGATGAGCTCACAAGAGCTTGTAAGGTTGCCGGCTGGTGTATACAAGATGATGAAAGCACCAGACCTACAGCTGGTCAGATTGTCCAAATCTTAGAGGGATTCCTTGATGTGGACATGCCTCCTGTTCCGACGTCATGGAAATTTCTTGATTTAAGCCCTGATGTTTCATCAAGTCAGAATTGAAAGAAGCAAGACAACACATCTTCCCAGACAGTACTATCTCACATGGTTCATTTTCGGGAATATAGTATCTGGATATTAACAAGATGGACTTATTAGACCACCCGGTAGGTGATGAGTCGGGTCAGTTATATGGAGTAACTGTGTACAATACGACATATCAAGAGAACATGATAGATTGGCTTCCAAATAAAGTTACTAAGTTTTGTAGGAAATAGATAAAGATATCTTAAACTACTCGGTAAGGATACCTAACTTGTAAGTCGTAATCATATCTCCATATATATATATGAGGAAGTCAGTAAGCCTCTAGGGGCATTAAATCATGAGATTACATAGGGTGTGTTTGGTTGAACTGTAGATTCTAAAAAAACTGTTGTGAGTTGTGAGCTGTGAAAAAACTACTATGAGCCTGTAAAAAAGTTAAAAAGTTGTTTGATTGGAATAGCTGTGGATTTCTGTTTTGCTAGCCCCTAATGTTTGGTTACATCATTAATATATAATTTTGTATGTAAATCATTGTAATCAAGAAATTGTGTAATGTTTATACTAAAATTATACATTTTTAAATTACACTAAAATGATACATTTTACTAAAATTTTACCTTTTCAAATTTTACACGAACTAGTATGTTGTAATGGCATAGTGGGTAATTTTCGTTCAAAGTTGAACTGAGAAGCTGTGAAAGTTGAGATCCTCCAGCCTTCAGTTTGTACTGTGAAAAAGCTACTGCTTTTAAAAAATCTAGTTGGCCCTAGAATCTGTTTGGTTCAACTTCTAGCTTTCTAGCCAAGAAGCTGGTTGAAAAAGCTGAACCAAACACACCTATAGCCGATTAGATCTAATCGCAACACATAGCGATGATCAATGATAGATAAATCAGCCGATTAATTGCTGCTCAGCAGCATGATAGTTAATTTATGCCAAAATCGAACCATTAATCAGCTGTCCGATTAATCGACTGATCAAGCCGATTAATCAGGGGTCAACTCGATTAATCGATGCCCACTGATTAATCATATTACGCTGCCGCCAGATCTATGCCCCCATCGACTGGACCTGTGCCCCCCGCCACTTGGATCCACGCCGCTACTGCGTCGAGACCGTGCCGCCACCACCATCACCTGATCCGCGCTAAGCGGCCGTGTGGGGCTCACGCCAGCCTCACGCTACCGGAGCCACTTACTGTAGCGCTGGCTTCTTCTGCTGAGAAAAAGAGAGAAGGTTGAGAGAAGGCAGGAGTTTGAGAGAGAGAATGAGAGGGGAAGAGACAAAGAGCAATGCAAAGAGACGTGCCTACACATCCAATAGGACGTATGGTATTATTCTCTCTGGATGGGCCTGAATCTATATAGATTCTAGACTTATGCTACTATTAGTCTTTGCTATACATGCACACCTCCAAAATCATTGTTGCTGATAACAAACACCGACGATTGGCATGACAGGTAGGGAAATCGTGCAGAGCAACCACTTCAAGATTGATGGAACTTCTCGGCAACATCTTCTCCATGCACTTCGAGCCTCGTCAAGTTTTCCAACTTAGAACCTTCAACTTCGTCTCTGACTTGGATGGTGACCTCGCCATGATAGCCATTAGTCTTTGCTATCCACGCACAACACAAAATCAATATTACTTGAAACAAACATGGACAATCCACAATTTCTAAGTTTATAGAAAATCCTGCGTCTAATTAGGTCAAGGCCATTTATATATTTGGAGAGCACTATGTGTGTCTCTGTTGTTCATATATAGGTCCTAATACGCTATGCTTTTATGTAGTTCAATATTGCAGGCTTAGAACAGGCATTATTTCATTAATCAATATAAAAGGCAAAAGGCATGTCTACTGCTATATTAACAGCACAATATTGGGCAATCACCGTGTAAAAACAATAAGCCATCAACCACACATTGGAATTTTCATGTTAAAGCTACTATGAGGCCTGGCTACACATATGAACATTTGAGCATTCAATGTTATTGTCTGCTTACACATAACAATCTCAATAGATCAAATGCGGTAATCTCAAACTACTTGAGAATAAATAACTATCTTTTCTTTAACATCTGCATTGGATGAAGATTTTTCAAGTTCATAGGGGCCAATAGCCATGACCTGAGAATCATTACATTGCTGTTATCCTGTAGATTTACAAAATTATATCATCTTGATTTACACCAAATGGTTTCATTATTATTATGCTTGAGTTTGTTAAAAATGTTCATTGCTGGTGGCTGGTGCTCAGTTATGATATATCTTGAACCATGTGGTTATTTAAGGGAAAAATCAATGCCACTGATGCTTCAATAGGAAATTCCTATTGATAAGGATGAACTTATTAAGTGAAAAATCAATACCACGGATGATAGAACATGAACATAGTCCCCTTACCCTAAAAAATCTAGTTCCTACTTATGTCTATTACTAAACAGGGTGCCATCTTAATGTCAGGCCCAATTGCTATTATACTGGATCACAACCCTGTTGGTTGATTTTTTTCGGTTTTGGATTAAGCCACCTAATCTTTATTCCGAATTTAATTAAGAGATAAAAATGCCATGATCGGTGGCATGGAGTCCTATTAGGATATAACTAAGAGTACTAGTCCTACATAGAGGAGAGGCTAGGAGGAGGGGACACCTAATTCCTACCTTGATCGATCTATAGTAGCGGTAGAAGGGTTTTGTGTGGCTGTCCAAGAAAACAGAAGAGAAGAGAAAATAGAAGAGATTAAAGGCGATAACTTCACCGCACGGTTAGTGTCAATTTTGTTCTGCAATTAAGTGGTGAGCATGCTGGTTCTTTTACGTATTAATTTTGCTAACAATATGTATCCGAGCCTAACTCTTAGCTATTTGATCCCTGCAATCTAATCTATGAAGCCATGATGCTTATTTTGTTCTGTTCATAGTAGATTAGATGCAAACATAAAATGAATTGATGTACTAGCCTCTGTTTTCGTCATAATCATGACGCTGTTCTTAGTTAATTAGGTACAAACCAATGAAGATCTTAATTAGATGCTTCTGTTCTTAGTTAACATGCTCAACATCATGATACAAGTTAACGAATCAGAAAAGAATACGAGATTTCTTTAGAATCAGGAACCCTAAATCGAGTTTTTCCCAAATAAGAGATCATCCCCAAATTGGAACACCGCGATGAGCTTCCAGATGGGATTAGATTCTCACCCGTTCTGGAGCTTGTCACGGAATCCTGGTTTAGCAGATGCGCCGCTCCGCCGCGCACCAGGCACGCGATTCCGCGCCGCCGCCGCCGCTCCACTGCCTCCGGACCGCCGCGTAAGCGCTGCTGGTCGCGCTCCTGGGCTACTTCCCCTGCTCGCCCGCGTGCCAGCCAAGCCGCCTCTTCAAGGCCGCACGGTAAAAAGAGGGGAAAATTAGAATTGTACCACCGTTTTTTAACTGGTTCCTAAAAATACCGCTAGTATTCTTTTCACTTCTATTTTTACCATAAATCTGTTAAATTATTTTGACTAGTAAGATGCACGTGCTTTGCAACGAAACATTATTCTTAATGCAAATAGCTATTTAGAATATGATATTTATTTAAACGTGCTTAGTAATGTTGTGATGATATAAAGCAATGTGATATATTATTGTCTGAAACAAATCAAAATTAGAAACAGTACAACATCGGAAATAATTCAAGGCAAAAATCCAAACATATGTCATGAACTGCAAGAAGAGCTATTGGATTAATTAGCAACCATACAGCTCAATAGATTAAACCTTAAGATAGGTTGATCAAAAAATGAGCTAAGATCAAGGATCACCTCAGTAGCAGTAGCAATATCTAGGCACAAAGACTGCTCATACAACAAATATAGTGTTCTACAAAATAGAAAAATATAGATGAAATAAATTATAAATGTATCAACATAGAATTGAGTGACCTAAGATCGAAACTCCCATGCATTTGTCCCCTCACTGAGCTGTATCAGCAAAGACTTGAGTTAAAAAAAATGTACATCCACCAAGGTATACAATGAAACATTGATTATCCACATTATAAATTTAGCACTAACACATAACCTACAATGTAATGTGTACCAATAATCATATCATCTGTTGAATTCAATATCAGCGTAACTTTTTTCTCTGTGAGCAACAGCGAATATTTAATCTTGTGAAATACCGAAATCTGGCTGTTTGTAATTAAGATGAGGAACAAGTGATGGGAGTACAAAAGATTTATTATCAAAAACCTAGGCCTCCAAAATTCTAACAACTAAAATGATACTTCTATTCAACATATCAATAGCTCATGTAGGACCAAAAAAACGCCCACACCAATAGAATGAGAGAAAAGCAATTATGTCAGCGTGTTAACATATCTGCCAGTCCATAGCAATCATTAACGCTCCCAATCCACACTTCCACACTAACATGACAAAAGGAAATAATACTCTATAGTACCTCTGTCCTGTAGCGAGTATCTGGAGGCGGGAGCTTCAATTGAGCCTTCCAGTCTTGTGAACTGCGAAAGGTTAAACATAATTTCTGACTTTATTCATAATGTTAATCAAATGCATTTGAAGAAGAATTAAAGTATGGCTGTATCCAATACCAGAAAACATTTCTTATGCTACGTCTTAGACAAAAATTATGCTGGAAAACTAAATTTAGGAATATTAATGGGCCATATAAGAGGCAATTTGAGCAGATCCAAAATAAGGTATCTCCAACTAAGAATTCTTATGATACCACAGCCCATAACATGTTTTAGCACTTTAGGACCAACAAAACTAACTGCCTCAGTCCTCACAGGTATTTAGCGTAGGCAAGAAAGTAGCCATCTCTATCTACCAACTTATAAAGTACTTCGAAGCATTAATTCAATCAATGCAATGGCAACACCTCATATTTCAGCAAGGATGAAACAGGAAGTATGAAAATCATGTCATGCCACGAAAAACATCCACAACTACATATTATTTCCTATGTTTTTTTAATGGTTAACACTGGCAACTGCATATTTATCCATAGTGTGCACAGTGCACAGTATGGAGTCAATACTCTTGCTCAACAATCATCAGAAAACAGTCTGGACGACAACATTAGTTCATACCAACCAATTTCTGGTTTATTTTGCAAAAATCATCAGACATCAGAGTGCGGAGGCATGAACCAAGCATAGAGTCCACAAAATTCGACCTTATACTCTATAATTTCCTATATAGCACCACCTGTGTCCGATAGAAACACAGAAACGCTCGCAGCACATCAACAAAGGAGCACAAACTTTTCTCCAAATTTTGCAATTCCAGCCTATCTAACCGTCCATTGATCCATACCAAAGTGCTGCTTCACCCCACGCAAGCAAACCAAAATTCAACCATCAAGCCCACGGATCATATGAACACCGAACCTTAAATCTAACACTACCAAAGGAAGGGCAAGCATTTCTAGCGTATCCCTCACCTCGAATCTATGTCGCCCGCAGCAAGCGGCACCTTCTGCTCACTGGCGCCAGCGGCCTCGGCAGCGATCTGGTTCCGCCAAAGCCACTGCTGATGCTGGCTGTGCTGCTGCGATTGTTGTGGCTGCCGCTGCACGTACTGGTGGTGGTGCGGCTGCAGCTGGTTCTGCTGCTGCAGTGGTGGAAGTGGGCCGTAGTAGTTAGGGTTCCCGCCGCGGCCGTTGCCGTTGCCGATGCCGGGAGGATACCTCGCCCGCGGATCCATCGCTACGAACGGCGCGGCGCGAGAGAACTCAAGCTGGTCGGTAGATCCGGCCGGAGGGCTTGGCTCGGCGAAAGGAATCGAGGAGTCGCTCACTCGAATTGGGGGATTTTTAGGGGAGCATTTCCCCCTTCCTGGCGAGTTCGTGGGTGGGGGAGGGGAGGCTGGGGAGTGTCGCTCCGGGCTAGGGGCTAGGGCAACGCCGGAGGGGGCGGGTGGAAACAGAAATTACGGGAGTGCCCTTCTTGCTTCGTCTCGTTTTTTTTCTTTTTTTGGGACTCTTGAACTTCGACTTTTGAATTTTGATACTAGAGCATCTCAAATCCATATGGTCTAAAAATATAACTGTTGCGAGAAAATACTTTTACTCTAATAAGACGATAATAACAAGAACTATGAAGCCCCCTCCAAATGCTGTAGCCACAGCTTCACCCTAAGTCGCCGCAAGACCCTCCAAAGGCCAACGGCGTAGAACCGCTTGTTATTACGGAGCCCGCTCCGTCGAAGAGGCTGCGTATCTCAAAATCACTCGGAGATGACGTCAAAACCATGGGCTTTTCGTCCCCTCTGACAAGACGTATGCCTTGTCATATTCATACGGAGTGTTACTAAATTGCTCCTATGTAATTCACTGTGTAATACTGTAATAGTCGGTTGAATATAGGGGATAAACTAGTATTATCTTGTAGTTACGCATCTATAAATACCCTCTTCCTTGTAAGGGGGAGGGGATCGAACACTTGTAGTGTTAATCAATACTACTCCTGCATGAAGGTTATTATCCGTTTCGGAGGCCTCAGGCAGAGTTCGAACACATGTCTACACTTTGAACCATTCGAGGTTTTAAATACTAAAAACCTATTGCGTATTTCTAGATTATGCCAACAGTTGACGCCGTTCTTGGGGATCCTAGTTGTAAGCTAGCTTCTCTACCACCGATTTTAGAAAAACTTCGAAGCATACCTCCAAAAAAGGGCAAAGGCGTGGCTTCCTACCTGAAAGTCTTGGGTTTCGAAGGCCACACAACGTTGGGAGGACCCTCCCTCCGAGGCCAATGTGCAAGGCTCCGAGGGTCCCCCGAACCTCGGAAACCTTTCGAAAGCTGCGAAACACGCCTCCGGCTCCCTTTTGGCAAATCCCATATTCCTACCCTCGACGAACGTCACCTCCAGGCCAGAGGGCCCCCAATGGTCCCCCGGAGGTGGTCCCCTCGGAGCTATGGGGCCCTGCGTCCAACCGCTTTGCCGTCCCCGATGGTACTACGAACCAATTACGTTCGGTCGAAAGAGCTAGGGGACCATTCTCAGCAAGACAGAGCACCCGAAGACGCTCAGGCCTCCGAGCTAGCCTTATTGCGTGCAGAAGTCTTGAGGTGGCATCAGAGTGCTGTTGAACAAGCGCACGCCCCCGAAGTCCATCGTCATCACCCTAAGTGACCATGGGGAGTAGGGATCTTAGGAGCGGAAGCAAAATGCCTCCTTCGATGAGAGATCGCCTCTGCATCCAGATCTCTAGATGGTTCGCTTTCACTCGAAGTTCTAGGCCACGAAGTTGGCAAAGTACTCTGGAGATTCAGACCCCGATAAGTTCACATGCTCCTATGCCCTCACAATTGAGGCCAGCAGAGGCGAGAGAGATACCATAACTAAATGATTTTCATTGGCCCTTGAAGGCATAGCCCTTCGATGGTTTTGGTCCCTCAAACCGGGCTCCATTAAATTCTAGAAGCATCTGCGAAAGAAGTTCACCAACAACTTCTAGGGGACTTACGTGGCGCCTATATCCACCAAAAGCCTTTTCCAGGTGAAACAGCTGCCCGGAGACACCCTCCGGCAATACTTCTAGCGCTTCTTGTATATGTAGTCATAGATTAAGGGGCTCTCTACGTCGTCTGTGGTCAACGTAGCACGCGAAGGTGTCACCCACCTAGGCCTCCTCGACAAGCTTCACAGGAAGCCCATATCTTCAGTGGTCCAGCTTATGAAGTAATTCGAGGAGCATGCCTGTTCTGAGGAAGGATAGCTTAGAAGAAGTGCTACCATTGCTCGAGTACAAGTTCCGGAAGTATGGGCTCCGAGCCCCCCAAAGCCGGTGTACACGGAGCACCGAGCTCTGAAGTCAAGAAGAAGCAAGAAACACTTCCGTAGCAAAGTGCTAAACATCATCAGGCCTAGGGCCTTGAAGCTGTAGCAGAGTCAGGGCCATGGCTGAGGGGGCGGAGTGAGGCCGCCTGTCGAGCCCCCCCGTCCTAGGCCAGATTTTGTTCTACAATGTCCACGACGAGAATCGGAGCCATAATACCGACTCCTGCAAGGCTATATTAACCTTACGAGGAGACTACCTTGAGCGCACTACGGGCTGAGGGATGATGGATCGGGCTCTCGAAGCCACCCGCCCAGAGCATGTCCAGACCATGGACCACACCGAGCCAGGCGAAGATCTGCCCCGAGTCTCGGTGGCCAACATAATACCGCCTCCAAAGTCGAAGACGCGTCGGGGCCCACAAAGAGGGTCGTGCTCCCAATCTCTAGAGGCGGGGCACCAGGAAACCTGTCCTAGCGACAGAGGCGTGATTATGTCCGTAAGGTAGGGCATATCGGGACCTCGTCGTCGACCGCGACGATGCCAGAATGAGCCCACGTGCCAATCTCCTTCATGGCCGAAGACGCTATTGGGATCAAGTTCTCGCACGCAGACCCTCTCGTCATCTCCACCGACATCGCTGGCACTGAGGTGCGGTGTGTACTCAACGATGAAGGTAGCTCGGTAGACATCATCTTCGTGCATCTCTTGGAAGCATCTCCTTCTAGCTGCAAGGCCTCTGTAGGGTTTTAACGGGCCGCCCCTCGAAGCAATAGGCCAAATCGGCCTCGAAGTCACCATCGGGAAAGGCAATCTTGCACGCATGGAAGAAGTTATCTTCGACATCATCGACACCCCCTATGTCTACAACGCCATTCTCAGGAGGGCCACGTTGAACCAGTTCGGAGCAGTCGCGCACCACAACTACCTCTGCATGAAATTGCCCACACAGGGGGGAGTGCTCACTGTGTTGGGTGATCAGAGCATTGCGCTAAGGGTGGAGTATGGCCACGCAACGCACTTCGAGTAATGCCAAGTGCATTCCGTGGAGCCACAGCCCGAAGCAGCAAGCCAACCTCTCGGAGCCGTAAAGGGATCAATGGTCAAGCCCTATCAGGACGGAGAGGTCGTCACGACGACACTCGTCGAATGGGGGCTCGAGTACCCCATTCAATTTGAGGTTATCTAACCCCAGAAGACATGGCTTTGCTGGAGAGCACGATTCGACGCAACCTCGACATCTTTGCCTGGACGGATGAAGATATCCCTGGGGTTGACCAAAGCATCATCGAGCACCCCCTTCTGGTGAACCCTAGGGCTAGACCCGTGCGCTAGGGGCTGCGGAAGCTGTCGGTCGAGCGAGCAAGTTTGGCCAAGACCGAGGTAGAGAAGCTGCTTCGGGGCGGGATCATATGGGAAGTTAGCCATACGGAGTGGCTGTCGAACCCCGTATTTGTAAGAAAAAAGAACACGGGAAATGGCGCATGTGCATCGACTTCACATTATTAAATAAAACATGCCCCCGTGACCTGTACCCCATGCCTCGCATTGATCAACTCATCGACTCCACCGTTGGCTTCAAGCTGCTAAGCTTCCTCGACATATACTCTAGGTGCCACCAAGTGTGGCTAAAACGCAAAGACGAGGAGAAGACCAGCTTTGTTACTCCCTCAGGAGTCTATTGCTATGTACAGATGTCCTTCGGCCTAAGAAATGCTAGGGCAACCTTCTCTAGATTAATTTTTAAGGCCCTAGGCCACCAAATGGGAATGAATGTTGAAGCCTACATGGACGATATTATAACAAAAAGTGTAAAAAGGGCGCGCACAGCATAGACTTGGCAGAGACCTTCGAAAGCCTGCGAAGGGTTGGGATCTAGCTGAATCCCGAGAAATGTGTCTTCGGAGCCTAGGCTAGTAAGCTGCTAGGGTATCTAGTTTTGAGTCGGGGTATCAAAGTTAGCCCTACTCAAATTGGTGCTTTATAGCGCATGGCACCCCCTGAAAATCTAAAATAGGTACAAAAGCTCGCAGGCCACCTCGCTGCTCTAAGCAGGTTCCTGGCTCGCTCCGCTGAACGGAGCCTGCCAATCTTTAAAGCACTAAAGGGCTCCGAGGACTTTGCATGGACACTCGAATGTCAGAAAAGTTTTGACAACATCAAAGTGTATCTTACTGACCTGGCTACCCTCACCACCCCCTTCCGGAAGAGGGATTGTTGTTGTACCTCGCAGCTACGGCCTTCGCTGTGAGTGCGATGCTAATTCGTGAAGCAGACGTCAAAGGCAAGTTAGTGCAATGGCCAGTTTACTTCATCTCCGAGACTCTGTCCGGAGCCAAAACGAGGTACACAAAGCTCGAGAAAATTACATACTCCCTCGTCATGACTTCGAGGAAGCTCCGACTCTATTTTCTCGCACACAATATTATTATGCCGACGTCATACCCCGTCGGAGACATGCTTCGAAATAAAGATTTCATAGAAAGAGTGGGGAAGTGGGCAGTCAAAAATACAACTAGCAAATATAAAGGACACAAGTGATTTTTCACCGAAGTTCGGATCCAATGATCCTATGTCTCCGTTGAGGAAACTCCAAAGGGCCGGGTCTCTTTCAACCCTAATCCTCACCAAGCGCTCACCACTGCAAGCCTTGAATTTTCACTATGTTACCTCTTTGAAACCAAGGCGAGGCCAAGTACAAACGTGTTCGGTCACCCACAATCCTTTATGTGCTCGCGGATCGACGTCTAGCCGTCTAGGAGGGGTTACCTCTAAGAGTAACGAATTTGTTGACGTGATCTAATGTTGTGTGCTCAAGAAATAGCGAAGATCACAATGCACACGTCACCACAACTCCCAAAAGGTGAATCAATCAAGAACACGAGGAGTTTTTATGGAGAGCTCTCAATCCTTCCCTCAAGATCCAATCAAGATCAATAAACTAGGAAGAAAGAGAGAAATATGACAGGGCTGCTAGGGTTTACAATTACGTGCCCTGATTATGGAGAGAGAGAGGGTATTTATACCCCTGTCCCAAATCTAGCCATTAGGGCAGAAAATCGCGCACTGTTCATCTAGATAATCCGGACTTAACAGGATGATCCGGACTAATAAAAATTTGAAACAGAACTGATGTTTCGGATAGTCTAACTTGAATCCGAATATTTTGGGCTAAAAATAAATCCAACCAGAAAGGTGTTTTTGGACCATCCAACCAAGGTCCGGATGCTCTGGGGCCACGGAATAAAATTTAACAGAGAGTAATTTTCGGATCATCCATTCAAAATCTGGATGGTCTGTCTCCCAAAAATAAATTCAACATAAATATGTTTTCGGATCATCCGGATAGGTCCAGATGTTTCGGGCTTCAAAGAAAATCCTAACAGAAACATATTTTCGGATTATCCGGCCTAAATCCGGACAGTCCAACTTGCAAAACTAATCAAACAGAAGCATGATTTTAGATTATCCAGCTTGAATCCGGATAGTCCGACGTGCAAATAAAATCCAACAGAAGCATGTTTTTGGATTGTCCGGACATGTCCGGATTATCTGACTTTACTAGAAAGCCAAAATCTAACTTACAAAATTTCAAAACTTTTAAAGAAAGATTTTGCTTTGGGCACTTAGCTTTGGATCATTGATCAACGCATCCCTCTTGATAATACTGCATACCTAGACTAAAAAAAATATAAATCATACATATTTTGCACATTTTGAGCCTAGGAAGTACAAAAGAAGGCGATTTCTCCAAAATTGGTTGAGCTGCAATGCCACTTTAGATTTCGTTCTCTGCATCCATCTTAGCAACAATGTTAGTAGTATTTGATCACTATTGATATTAATACACCAAAAAAAATTAGGGGCCTAGATGCATCAGATGCACTTTTAATCTCCCCTTTTTAGTAATTGATGACAATAAGATCAAAGAAGTGAAAATAATTTCAAATGATATGAATGTACGCACTGAAGCTCCCCCTAAATGCATGCATCAAGATAAATGAAAGCATATAATAGAACACATTTAGGGCATAATAGAAAAATGAACATGATTAAACATAAACCGAGATTAGCTAGCATTAACACATAGTTCATTACAGTCATTCATCCATGCCGCACAAAATATAGTAAAACAATATTATCGTCCATTGTTCGTGACACGGATTACAACGATGAAACCAAAAGACGAGAAATCCTAAAGCTAAGCAATGACAATGACTTCTTTGGTAATTCTCTCCCTTTGGCATCAAAGACACTAAAAAGAGAGAAAGCAGCAAACAGCTCACTCAGAGTCTTTCTAGTTTTCAACGACATCACCACCACCATCGTCTTCTTTAGACGATGATGATGACTGCTGTAGAGGCTGCTACTGCTGCTGTTGGGATGACCCTACTCAGAATCAGATAGAGGCTCCATGGGAGGCTAGCCTAATTGCTGAAGCAATAGATTGATCGTCTTGTTCTGTCTCTCGATCTCCTTGACCTGCCACCGATTGCTGTTTTGGCACATGGTGAAGATGGCCGACAGAATCCTCTTGATCTATGAGCCAGAGGAGCTGGGCTATGGCGCGGATCGCCGAGGAGCACGCCGAGGCCCGACAGAAGGAGGCAGAGCTGCTGAGTGTAGGACCGAAACTAGCGACCAGAGGGGGGTGAATGGGCGCAAAACAGAAAACAGCAGAAAATAAAATTCTGGACAGAGGGTCCAAATCAGAAGTTCCGATTTGGAGCCGGAAGTTCCGACTGAGAGCCTGCACCGGAAGTTCTGAGACAATAAGCGCAAACCGGAAGTTCCGGTTGGAGTCGGAAGTTCCGATGTACCGGAAGTTCCGGTCGGAGCCGGAAGTTCCGATTGATTCAGAACACCAGACCAAGAGCTCAAATCGGAAGTTCCGGTGGCAAATCGGAAGTTCCGGTTTGCCTAGAACAGCACGAAAAACCTTCAAAAACTCTCCAAATCAAGTTGTCCAAAAGAGATAGATGATGACCAAAAAGTAGATGAGTGCAGCAAGCGTTCTATTGCAAAAGAGCAATTAAAGCTTGGGCAACAAGAAAACTCTCACAAAAAGCGAATCCTCTCAAAATAGATCACAAGTACTTGCTAATCACAATCTCAACAACAAGATATTCATCCAACAATCAAGTGAGACAATAAAGACAAGTACTTAAACCAAAAGCATGCACAACGTTCAACTAGTCAAATAATCGATTTATACGGTATGCAACGCACGAGAGGAGAGGGGTATACTAAGATGGCTTGCCGAAGAACTCGTTGAAGACACCACGTCGCGATCCCACGAGCAGCACGAGCTCCTTGGCTTTCCTTGGTGTACAGCCCCCAAAACTCGCCTAGCACCACCGCCGCCTCACAACGCCTCCACACAACTCAAACTTGGGTTTCCTCACGAGCTGCACCTCCACGGGGTAGAGGAGGGGCAGGGGAAGGCTCGGCTTAGAGGGGGAGAGGAGGTGGTGGCTGCCCTAGGGCTAGGGTTTCAGCCCTAGGGTGGAGAGGAGAGAGAAAGGTGGAGGTGGGAGGAGGAAGAAGACAGCT
>KE373201.1:441159-455301 GCA_000418225.1 Zizania latifolia
CCGCCCACCTCCCACACTCCACGCCACCGCCCACCTCCCACACTCCACGCCGCCACCCGCACTCCATGCCACCGCCCGCCTCCCGCACTCCGCGCCGCGCCTCCTGCCTCCGCGAGTGATCCACAAGCGATCCGCCGTCGTCCTCGCTCCTCCCCTCCCCTATCCCTCCCCTTTTGCCCTCTTTGGTTAGCCACAGCTCCCCAATCATAGGCTAGCAGAAACCCCTTTGAAGGATAACACATGGAGAACGGCGGCGATGCCGATGCCGGAGCGGGGTCACGCGGCGGGGGAGGTGGTGAGGCGAGGCGGCGAGATGAGGGGGACGAAGTGGCCGCTCGGCGTGGTGATGTCGTGGGGCGGCGGGAGCAGCCCAAGGTGAAGGCCTTCCTGGCTGTCGTCGCCGGCATGGCCGCGCTCGCCTTCATCCGGTTCATCGTCCACAACCATGACAACCTCTTCGTCGCCGCCGAGGCTGCGCACGTGCTCGTAATCGGCGTCCTCATCTATAGCTCACCAAGGAGAAGACCTGTGCCGGTCCGTCTCGCTCTTCTCACCTCGCTCACTTTCCCTGTTCCGTCGCGCGCCTCGATCTGTCGAGATCGCTGGATCTGCGACTTTGTAGCTCGGGAGTATGACTTGTTCATGGATTTTGCGTTTGATTTCACACTCGTTAAGTCGTTTTCAGGAGGATTAGCCATTTTCTATGGCGAACATCTAGAGGCTACAGTCTTTGCATGTTCTGAAAATTATTCAATCTATTTAATTTCTGACATCTCTCTCTGTTTTTCGAAAAACAGTTTTTGATGTTTCACGTTTGATTCTGATTTCCTACTAGCAGAATTGTATGGGTGGGAGAGACGTGTTACACTGTGATGTTGTAGGGTTTTGATACGGGAGAAATTAGCTAATTGCTGATCTGATATGGTTAGTTCTGCAAAATTGTGCCATGTTAGCAAGCAGTGATAGTCGCATGATTATGATTCGTGAGGAGGTTTATGATGTGTGATTAATTGAAGATACGGTTAAAGCATAAGTTTGTTACAATTTCTATATGTGTTCTATATTTTTTATTAATGCACTATTGCACTGATTTACTAAGATATTAAGAATTGTCTCTATCGTATCTCTTACAGGACTATCCCTCAAGTCTCAGGATTTAACTGCATTGTTTCTAGCTGTTAGACTATACTGCAGCTTTGTTATGGAGTATGACATCCATATTGTGCTGGATTCTGCTACACTTGCAGCTACTCTTTTTGTTATTTACATGATTCGGTTCAAATTGAGATCAACTTATAGGGTGCAAGCTGTCTCCAATGTTGTCAAACATATATGGCCTCAGTGCAAGGCATAGTAGATTTTACAGTCTGCTAGAATGTTAATTTCTTTTCTCATGTGTGTGTGTGTTTAGCAGTTAATGCTTATTCTGATGGATGACTAAAAGTTCCTTCTCTCCTTTTTATTACAGTGAAGGACTAGGGGAAGCATATGATGGGGATATTGCATTTGCAAGTTCACTGGAAGCATTTGGTGGGGGTCATAATGATCCAATCAGTGTTGCTTTTGGATAATTGGCATGTGTCAACACGAACTACAAGATATATATTTCATATGTTAACCTATTGCCTTCAAAATAAGTGATCCTGTAGTAAGTGTTGTCTTACTTATTGAATAACAGTTCGAAAAATAGTTAACAAACACTGTTTTTGCAGGCTTTAATGCATGCTGGTCCTTTTGATGTTAAAGCTCAGAAGAAAATTGAAGCAGCAATTCGGCAGGTAAGCAACAATTTTTTCTGCATATTACCTGTTGATTGCTTGGTAATTATTTTCTGGTTTAACCGCCGTTGTTCAGTGTTGGATAATACCATCTCCCTAAATCTGTCCTTGCAGATTCTTATTGAACTCATTGCCAAAGGTGGAACTATCAAATCTGTGATAGAGGAGAAAGATTTGGTTCAGGTAACTATAGATACCTTGCTTAATTTTTTAAACCATAGTCAGATATCTATAGCCAACAAAAGGACCAAAAGGCAACTAAACCTATAGCCAAATATCTTGCAGGCAACTAAACCTATAGCCAACAAAATACTTCATTTTCTATGATTAGGAGCAAAAGGACCAGAGCATTGGCCGTATAATGTCCACATGTGTTCCATCAGGTCGTTTTGAAGCTGAGCTGCCGTCTCTCTGTCCTAAATGATGTTTTGAGCATCAACAAGTTTCTCAATTCTCAGGGTTTCTCTATATTGGTTAATAGGTGGGTCAGCCACTCCAGGCCATTCTGATGGGTGAACATTAGGTAGCTGAACCCCGCGCTCATCTTCAACTACCATGTTGTGAAGTATGACACAAGCACGCATGATGGAATTAAGTACTTTTTGATTCCATAAACGAGCTGGCCTATGCAAGATTTTCCACTTAGCCTGTAGGACACCAAAAGCTCTCTCCACATCCTTTCGATATGACTCCTGTTGTTCTAAAAATACCTTTTGCTTGCTGCTAACTGGCAAAGGAATGCTTTTCACTAGTGTAGCCCAATCGGGGTAGATGCCATCTGCTAGGTAGTATCCAAGTGAATAGATGTTATCGTTGACATGGAACTCAACAGAGGGTGCCCTCCCATTAGCCAAATCATCAAAAACATTGGAACGATGCAAAACATTAATGTCATTGTGAGACCCTGGTAAACCAAAGTAAGCATGCCAAATCCTAAGATCCTCAGTCGCCACCGCCTCAAGTATTAGGGTTGGCTTGCCTTTGTGCTCTCTGTACATGCCTTGCCAACCAGTCGAGCAGCTAGACCATTCCCAATGCATGCAATCGATGCTTAATATGTGCTCAATCTCCTCACTTCTGGGAGGACGAAGGAATTCTTTGCCAAACACCTCGATCACAGTCATAACAAAATCCTTCAGGCAACAAAGGACAGTACTCTCTCCCATTTTCAAATCATCATCCAACTCATCAGCTGGCCCTCCATATGCTAGCATCTTTAGAGCCACCGTGCACTTGTGAAGAGCAGATAATCCTAACTGTCCAGCAGCATTTCTCCTCTGTTGGAAGAACCTATTCTTGGCTGTGACCTCATCCACTATCAGAAGGAACAATTCCCGTCTCATGCGGAACCTACAGCCAAACATTGATATTTTATCAAATTAATTCAATGCGTCATGTCAATGGAAATTGGCCAAAGATTGTACCTCCTTCTGAAATGTTCCTCATTGTAAAGTGGACGTTCAATGAAGTAATCCTGATTTAGCTGCCAATCTGCTGCAATGCGATCATGCTTGTAAGTCTTGTGACCTGGGACCGATCCTCCCCATGGTCGTTTTTGTGCCGTCTGGCTGAGGACGACAACCGCGGCTATGATCTCATCGTCCATGGAGTTTGTTGCGGCTGGCCCGAACATTGACATTTTGACGTAACTCCAAGCCATGACCAACACAACAGAGAAGCCCAGGTCCCTGGATTGATAGGCATTTCATCCCCTAGAAAAAATCAAAATCGATCACAATCCCCTTTCATCAAAATCCACTTGGATTGGGGGACATTGAAACAAGCAAATCGCAAGAAATCAGAGTACCTCTGTTTCTTCGTCGACGTCTGATCGCCGACGGCTGCCTTGCTTCTCTCACGCGCAGCCGGGGCGGCAAAAGAATCCCGCCATGCAGTCGCGCGCGGCCCTGCACTAAAGAAGTTTCCCGCCATGCAGCCATGCGCGCACGCGCGCGGCCTTCTCCGTTTCTTGCGTACAATTTTCTTCGCGCGCCCGCGAAGAAACCGTTCGTGTTCTACCTATCGGATATGCGCATGGCTGTTGGAGACCGACGCTTTTGGGTGCGAGACCCATTTCCTTCATCGTGACCCATACCGCATATAGGTACCCTGTTTTGCGTCCTATTGTTGGAGATAGTCTTACGAGACATTTCTAGTAGAGTTGTCCCATGGTCTACTTAAGTTGACATTTAATATGATTATTCTGTCAGCAGACATCCTGAATTTCGATACAAAAATGAGTTTAATTTTGTTTAACATTTAGCCTATATATGTCGAAATATTGAGATTTCCAGCCATTCTCTTAAACATGCTTGTTCAGGTCTAGACTATGAGAGCCAACTTGTTGCAACCATTAAAAGACATTCAAATTATCAATACTTGGCTGGATTGCTTGGTAAGTAGAGTTTACTTTTAAGATGACTTTTTTGTTAGGCATAGCTTATTGTTCTGGGTTTAACCCATTTGTGATATATGTTGACATAGGTTAGTGCATCTTATGAGCAGGCCCTTATGGATGCCCGCAAGCAGATTGAGCACGAGATGGAACGATTTAAGGTTTGTGAGAAAGAAACTAAAACCAAGGCCTTTTCAAAGGAAGGCTTAGGTCAACAGCCAAAGACTGTAAGCACTTGAGCTCCTTTATTTGTGCTATTGTAGTTCTTTAGTTTTAGTCATAACTGATTCAATTTGTTACTTAAACACTTTGTTCTCAAGTGGCAAAGACCACCGATTCTAATTATAAATTCGTGCTGCATTATGCTTATTGTAACCTTGTAACAGCGAGTATTCAGGTTTTGTGCGGAATCTCCCTTTTCATGATAGGCACGAGGCTTTCTAAAATGTTCAAACTTTGTTAGCCACTTACGTTAGAACTAGCTAAATACCAGTGCGGCGCTATGATTAAAAGATGATACTATTATGATAAAGTGCCCAAAATCAAGCTAAAGCCATTGTCATGATTATCTAGATGCTCTTCAATCTCCAAAACACCCTATCAACTACAACTCAATCCACCACCAGCGACTGCACAAATCATTACTTGCTGCATGGATGCTGGGGGTCAGGCAAGCTTGATGAGGTCTCTGGTGCAAAGTTGGAACTTGGAAGAATGATTGATGGGATCCTGAGTGTGGTGTAGGGTTGAAAAGTTGGTGCCAGTGTTGAGGTGGCAGTGGCGCTTGCAGATGAGGTTGCCCTTGTTGCTGAACAGTCACTAGAGGTTGCGGGTAGTGATGGCCATCAGGTTGGGTGGTACAGGCACGGCTGAGCGGATTGGTGCCGTAGTTGTGTGCATCTGGTAAGGGAGAAGGTGATGCGTGCTAGGTCACTGACACTTGGTCCCACATGTCAGGTTTGTGGTAGTGACAGCAGACTCACAACTACCATCATCACTCCCTTCTATTTAATTACAGGAGTAAAGATAAACTGAAGTCTGAGGCTCTGAACTAATTATTCATATTCTGCATTTTGAGATACAATGATGATACTTGTGTCTTTTAGAAAGTAAATTTAGTGATGTTATTAGTTTTCTCCACAAAACTAGCAGATGTAATGACCAATAATCAATTACAAGGGGCTATTTGGAAAACCTATGGTTTCTTCAATAGTCAACATAGTCACTTTGATTTAATCTTGTATTTGTATGATTGTATCTGGACCAGTCTTTCATTTTCTCAAGTCCCTATTTAGTAATTGTCTATTGGTCAATTTTTGCGTAGCAGTCTTCGAAATTAAGTATCGATTTATCCATTACTTTAATGTTTTCTGGTCAGTTGCTGTGTATGTTGCAAGCCTGCAGCTGCCCTTTAATCTAATATTTTACTATTTTCTTAATTTTGCTACAGGATCCAAAAGAGAAGGCCAAAGCTGAAACACGAGACTGGCTTAACAATGTGGTATGTTAGAAACAACATCTGTATGGTCAGTACTTTTTTAAGTAGAATAGTAGGAGAGGCTCCTACTGAAAGTATGGTCAGTACAGTGTGTGTATACCTTCATATCCTTTTGGTTTTATATAAATCTGACTTAAAGGATGAAATATTCCCAAAGATTTGGCCTTGGGTGAATGGAGAGAAGCTATTCATGTACCTAAACTTTGATTAATGGCTCCTGTTGGATTTTAACTCTAGCCTACCCTAACTTGCTTGGGATTGGAAGGCTTTGTTGTTGTTGTTGTTGTAAATCTGACTGATACAAAGAAGAACAGGCTTTGAACATCTACATGGTGTTTTTTTGGGACAGTTCTTATCATTCTGATCATCTGATGATTTGTCAGGTCCTAAATGCATAGTTGAATATTTTTCCTTGAAGACATGGGTTCTTTAGATATGGCCTCTTGGCAGCTGTGATCCTTTATGTTTACAAATTTCTTTGATCTGATTACTGTGAAAATATCACTTGCATGTATCTTTAATTTTGGTAATCTTTATTAATAAGCTGATTATCTCAGTTATTACTGTGTTGTTTATGATGACTTCTGCTTATTGCATTGATACTTTCTTCCTTTGTTGTACATGGGTGCACCATATCTAATTATTTTTGTGTTTTATTTACAGGTTAGTGATTTGGAAAACCAAATTGATAACTTCGAAGCTGAGATTGAAGGATTTTCAATTAAGAAAGGAAAGCAAAGACATCCTCGATTGGTATGGATCAGTTATATTGCAGTGCAAACTGATCATGTTTACCTGTTTATGAAAATTATTTCCGATATCTAGAATAGAGGAAGTTTGCATCATCAGGTACATTTAGAGAAATCTATTACACGGCATAGAGCTCACATAAAGAAGTTGGAGTCAATCTTAAGACTTTTGAATAATGATGAGCTGAGTCCTGAGCAAGTCAATAATGTCAAAGATTTCCTGGATGACTATGTTGAACGTAATCAGGTGTGGCTATATTCCTATTTATTTGTGTTAATATTCTTTCTCAATATAGTTGAATGCAATGTGCATAGAACTTTCTTCTGACTCTGTCGATACTTTATCCATATCTAAGAAGACTTTGATGAATTTAGTGACGTGGTGGAAGAGCTCTATAGCACATTACCTATGGAGAAGGTTGAAGCACTTGAAGACATGGTTTCACTTGCCCCTTCCAGTCTTGTCGAGGTAAGCTGCAAGAGTTTAATTCTTATGTGATTGTAAATACTTCTTTTGTAGTAGGTTCTTTCTCTTCCATTTGTTTTACATTTGGTGCTCATTAGCTTTTGGGCTTGGTCATATATTGTTGAACCTTGTTTCTTGCCTGGCAGGGTGCTGCTTCTGTTTCTACTACTCCAGTTTTGAGTATGAAGAGTTCTGTAGCAACTTCACCTACTCAGGTACTGGCTACCGTCATTTATGAATACACCGTATTGTTTTTTCCTAACCATAGTGTCATCCTAGCTGACAGTTGGGGTACTTTTTTACGGTTGACTTTCAAGTGCCATGTATTGCTGTATTCCCCCTCCAAATAAAACTAATCTTTGAATTCCTATTGTTTTTGCCAATCTTTACATTCCCCCTCCAAATAAAACTAATCTTTGAATTCCTATTGTTTTTGCCAATCTTTACATTCCATAAAAGACGTGCTAACAGGATCAATGAATTATGTTTCAGCCAGGCCTTTTATAATGTCTTGTCATTATTATCACTTACACTGTGCTGATTTACTAACCTCCCCTTCTCTCCAGGCTACTGTATCAGCAACTACTTTGCTAGGTGCATCACAAGATCAAACAGAGGAAATGGCTTCACAAGAAAGCAATCCTGAATCAGCACCACAGACACCACCTTCAAAAGGTGGAAATCTTGGACCTCCAGTGCCAGTAATGCCCATAACTATCAGCTTATTAATCTTGGACCTTCGGTGCCAGTCGTGCCCACAACCATTAAAAGACATTAAGTGTGTATTGAGCATAGTTCTTGTTTCCACTTTGTTTCCCTTCATTTGCAAGCAGGGTGTCGGGCATGAGTTCGTTCATTAGTCATTACTTCATCTGTAATGATCTTTAAATCATTGTATTCAATTTTTTGTTTCAGGTAAAACTGGTTCAGATAAACAAAATAATACAAGAAACATATTTAATTCACACGTAACTCTGAATTGAATATTTTTTAAGTTAATTTAACTAACTACAAAAATTTGTTTCAAGTTCAACATAATTATTGTTTTTTTATTTTTACCGTTACGTAGCACGGACACACTACTAGTATATAAGAGGCCAGCAAGCATCTAGGGACATTAAATCACGAGAGATTACATAGCCGATTACATCTAATCGAAACATAGAGAGATGATTAGTGATAGAAAAATCAGCCGATCAACCAATTTACTGCTGCTCGGCAGCATGATAGTTAATTTATGCCAAAATCAAACCATTAATCGGATCGGCTGGTCAAGCCGATTAATCGGGGGTCAAGCCGATTAATTGATGCCCACCGATTAATCGTCTTGTACTGCTGTCACTGATCTGTGCCCTAGCCGCTAGATCTATGCCCTCGCCGCCGCATCGAGACCACGTCGCTGCCGCCATCGCCTTATCCACACTGAGCGGCCGTGTCGGGCTCACGCTAGATCTGCGCCAGCCTCGAGAGAGAGAATGAGAGGGGAAGAGATAGAGAGCAATGCAAAGAGACGTGCCTACACATCCAACAAGACGTAGGGTATTATTCTCTTTGGATGGGCCTGAATATATATAGATCCTAGACTTATGCTACTATCAGTCTTTGCTATACATGCACACCTCCGAAATCATTATTGCCGATAACAAACACCGACGATTGGCATGACAGGTAGGCAAATCGTGCAAAGCAACCACTTCAAGATTGATCTCGGCAACATCTTCTCCATGCACTTAAAGCCTCGTCGAGTTTTCCAACTTAGAACCTTCAACTTCGTCTCTAACTCGGATGGTGACCTCGCCATGATAGCCATCAGTCTTTGCTATCCACGCACAGCACACAAAATCATTATTACTTGTAACAAACACAGACAGTTCACAACTTCTAAGTTTATAGAAAATCCTGCGTTTAATTAGGTCAATGCCATTTATATATTTGGAGAGCACTATGTGTGTCTCTGTTGTTCATTTATAGGTCCTAATATGCTATGCTTTTATGTAGTTACGTAGTTCAGTATTACAGCCTTGCAGGCTTACAACTGGCATTATTTCATTAATCAATATAAAAGGCAAAAGGAATGTCTACTGCTATATTAATAGCACAATATTGAGCTATCACAGTGTAAAAACATTAAGCCATCAACCATACATTGGAATTTTCATGTTTAAGCTACTATGAGGCCTGGCTACATATATGAACATTTGAACATTCAATGAAGATCAAATGCGGTAATCTCAAACTACTTGAGAATAAATAGCTATCTTTTCTTTAACATATGCATTGGATGAAGATTTTTCAAATTCATAGGGGCCAATAGCCATGACCTGAGAATCATTACATTGCTGTTATCCTATAGATTTACAAAATTATATCATCTCGATTTACACCAAATGGTTTCATTATTATTATGCTTCAGTTTGTTGAAAATGTTCATTGCTGGTGGCTGGTGCTCAGTTATGATATATCATGAACCATGTGGTTATTGAAGGGAAAAATCAATGCCACTGATGCTTCAATAGGAAATTCCTATTGATAAGGATGAACTTATTAAGTGAAAAATCAATACCACTGATGATAGAACATGAACATAGTCCCCTTACCCTAAAAAATATAGTTCCTACTTATGTCCATTACTAAACAGGGTGCTATCTTAATGTCAGGCCCAATTGCTATTATACCGGATCACAACCCTGTTGGTTGATTTTTTTCGGTTTTGGACTAAGCCACCTAATCTTTATTCCGAATTTAATTAGGAGATAAAAATGCCATGATCGGTGGCATAGAGTCCTATTAGGATATGACTAAGAGTCCTAGTCCTACACAGAGGAAAGGCTAGGAGGAGGGGACGCCTAATTCCTACCTTGATCGATCTATAGCGCTGGAAGGGTTTCGTGTGGCTGTCCAAGAAAACAGAAGAGAAGAGAAGAGATTAAAGGCGATAACTTCACAGCAAGGTTAGTGCCAATTTTGTTCTGCAATTAAGTGGTGAGCATGTTGGCTCTTTTATGTATTAAATTTGATAACAATAGAGGTATCAGAGCCTAACTCTTAGCTATTTGATCCCTGCAATCTAATCTATGAAGCCATGATGTTTATTTTGTCCTGTTCATAGTAGATTAGATGCGAACATAAAATTAATTGATGTATTAGCCTCTGTTTTCGCCATAATCATGCCGCTGTTCTTAGTTAATTAGGTACAAACCAATGAAGATCTTAATCAGATGCTTCTGTTCTTAGTTAACATGCTCAACATCATGATACAAGTTGACCAATCAGAAAAGAATACGGGATTTCTTTAGAATCAGGAACCCTAAATCGAGTTTTTCCCAAATAAGAAATCATCCCCAAATTGGAACACCGCGATGAGCTTCCAGATGGGATTAGATTCTCACCCGTTCTGGAGCTTGTCGCGGAATCCTGGTTTAGCAGATGCGCCACTCCGCCGCGCAACAGGCACGCGATTCCGCACCGCCACCGCCGCCGCTCCACTGCCTCCGGACCGCCGCGTAAGCGCCGCTAGTCGCGCTCCTGGGCTACTTTCCCTGCTCGCCCGCGTGCCAGCCAAGCCGCCTCTTCAAGGCTGCACGGTAAAAAGGGGGGAAAATTAGAATTGTACCACCGTTTTTTAACTGGTTCCTAAAAATACCGCCAGAATTCTTCTCACTTCTATTTTTACCACAAATCTATTATACTAGTAGTATTTTTACCACAAATCTATTATACTAGTAGTATATCCGTGCTAATGCTACGATAAAAATAAAAAAACAACAGATATCTTGAACATGAAATGAATAACGAAATAAATTTACATTCACGTCAAAAGAAGTCGACGACGAATGAAAAGTCTGTCCTAATTTTTGAACGCTAGTTAGCTATTTTTGCAAGGTCACTGCCTTGTAATTTTGGTAAATACATTTGGCACAGTTCATCCATGTTCCATATATGATGATGAATGCAGAAAATCTCCAGCAACCTGGAAGGCTCACAAGCATGCAAATTGAAGCAGAACAGTGTAATTTCCATTCTCAAGTCCAAGGCCATAGTATCTCAGTGATGATGATGACATCCGTGCAGTTTCGAACAATTTTGAATCAACCACGTTCTGCAATTGCTGGGGGCTATATATTATGTCCATTCCATTTGAGGCCTCGATAAATTTTCCTACATTGCTGACACCCCATCTAGTTTGACCGGTAACAAAATATGATGCAGCTCCAAGATTTGTAGGTTCCGCTTTATAAGTAATTCTATCTGAGCCTCTTATAGATCTATTACTGCCGCAATCGACCGCAAAGGAATAATCTGCAATTCAGATGCACAAAATTATAACCATGGGTGAAACTGACGAGATCATGTTAAGTTCTACGGTCGATGAGAGTGAAAAATATACATTCTGGAGATCCACGGGAATAGAGAAAATCTTGCTGGAGACAATTTAGTCCTGAAGGTAGAGTACTGCACACAATTTGAATTGAAAAACAAAAGTTGTGATGAAACATCTGCCATCGTTTTTATGGAAGATCTTATCACATCTGGCAACATTCCTGTAAGGTTATTGTTCCCAAGAAACCTGAATTTTTGGGTACAGTATAAGGTGATGAAACAAACATGGACATCACCAATTCACCGTAACAGGTATTTGTATAAACTAAATGTAAAAAGAGTATTTCTTACAGGAATTCAAGCTTTTCGAGATTCAGGATGGATTGAGGAATGTGGCCTGTGATATTGTTAAAACTCAAGACCCTAAGCCACAAGACAGCAAAGTTACTCGAACACGGAACAGATCCTCAACAATTTCAAGAAATGACCAATAGCATCATAACCTGGAACCATGGTTCATAATGAAAACTTACAGCAACATTAGCGCTCCAAACTTAGAAAAATCTGCTGGTCCAAGATTACCAGATATCCTGCAGTTCCTTAATACTCTATTATTCTGTGACAATGAAATCCAATTTCAGTAACTTGCAAACTTTTCAATTCATCAGGAAGTTTGGTCAAGTTTCCCGGTTATTCAGGAAGTTCGCCGGTAAAATTATTAAAGCTAATGCCCCTGAATCAAAATGAAATATTTCAGGAGTGATATAACTTATTTGTCTTCAACTAATAGCAAAAGATGGCCATATTATTCCCTGATGAGCCATCTAGCCCACCATATTCACTATTAGAATTTTTTTCATCAATTCATCAGGTCAGTTCTACTTGAACATATGAAATAACACATGGATAGGGAAGTTACACTGACATGCCTAATATATAGGAGTTATGAGTCCTTTATAAATTTATTCTTGGGAAGTTACATAATTAATATTGATGTATAATTATATAGTTTACACAGGCCCTGAATATAGTTGAAAACTGATCAGCCATCCAAGAAAAGATTTCTTACAATGAGAGAAGATTGGTGAGGTTCCCAAGTTCCTTTGGAAGTTGTCCAGAGAGTGGATTGAAAGCCAAGTTCCTTTAACTGATGAAAGATAATTAAGAAAATAAATAAACCAATTGATGATACATGAATGCAAAACTTGATGTATAACTCCTACAAATATTGCATGGACATAAATTTTCCAATGAATGATGGCACAGCACCAGTCAAGTAATTATAAGCCAGGTTCCTGAAATAACATCAGAAACACCAAGACAATTAGACGACATAAAAATCTTGCATACCAGACCACTCTTGCTTGTTTTTGCCAGAAAATCACCAGTTGAGCAATCAAAATATTGTGTTGAATTTATATTTTCTGAAAAACGTTGATACATAGCTAAGCCATCATTGCAGTATTAAGATTATAAGACTTAGATACCATACACATCCTCTAGGTAGGGGAGATTCTGCAATTCTGAAGGTAATTGACCAACAACATTCAACTTAAATACCCTCCTGCATAAACTAACAAGTAATATTGATAAGTAAAATTAATAAGTACATTTTGGTCTTTCAATTGTGCTTGGGAAAGCCCAATTATCACCTCTTACTTTTAAACCATTTTATTTTATCCCAAGAAACATGCAAAAACAGGTCACTTGAGATGCGCTGCGGAGGAGGCCGAGGAGCAGATGCGGTTCTATTTTGATCCAAAACTAAATGAACCACCACCGCACCTAGCAAACGCTCCTATTTGACGAGCAAAAATAGTTCAGAACTAAATCAAATCAACTCGTAACCAAACACAGCCTGCTTACTTGGCAGATCGCGCAGTTCCGGAAGCGGCTTCCCGCATCCCCCTCTCCTCCTCCCTCACGCCCCCGACGTCGGCCGCTGCAGCATGACGGCTCTCAGATCGCTCAAGGGAATCTGCAAACCCGCGCTTTGTGCCGCCCCTGGGAAGGGTAGGGCCGAGAGTGAGCACCACGTCGACGGCCTCGCCGCGGCCCGGCGACTCGGACCCCGGGAGGCTTATTGCGAGGTTCGCCCCCACCTCGCCAGCGGACGAGGAGGAGCAGGAGGAGAAGGCCGGGGTGGCGGGGGCCGGGGACTGCGCCAGAAGCTCCAGAAGGGAGGTGGCGGCGCTGCGGACGGAGCTGAAGGCCGAGCCGCGATGCGCGGAGACTGCGGAGGAGAGCGAGGTCGTCAGCGAGGCGAGCGCGGAGGATATCGTTTTCCGCTGCAGCGAATCAGCGAAATCAGAGGAGGTTGTGGGGCGGCGGGGTACAGGCGGCGGCAGGAAATTCTAGATTATTAGATTTTAGGTGGGTTGGATTAGCATCAGCCAAACAGCGAAAACAAGTACTGAGATTTAATAAAACTAAAAGAAGGATTGAGATTTTCTTGAGAGGTGACGTGTCTATTCCACAACTTCGTTAATCGTTAATTATATAATACTAGTAGCGTATCCGTGCTAACGCTACGATAAAAATCAAAATATAATAAATATCTTAAAGTTAAAGCGAACAAAAACAGAAGACTGGTGCATATATCTTGTTTTCAACACACAGAACAAGATGTCATTTTTTATGTGAAAATATCTATGGACCAGCTATGAGACAATGGATAAGTACAGTAATAACACAGACCTTTTCTTGCGGGCAAGACAGAAGATCATCAATCGAGTTGTCCGAGTAAGTCAAAAGAATCACTCATTTTGCAAACATCTTTTGAATAGCTTATAAATAATCAAAATGATAAAAAATAATATGAGCGATGTTTTAATTAGTAAATAAAATGGTTCAGAGGCTATAATAAATGAAGCTAACAGAATCATCAGGCATTTCAAACAGTTCAGATAAAATAGTTAATAAAAAACAAAAGTTTT
>KE373201.1:495432-514316 GCA_000418225.1 Zizania latifolia
CCTAGGGCTCCAGAGAGCTACTTCCAACTCGAGGCGCCATTATTGCACACTGGAAGAGCACCGGAGGAGCTCATGAGCGACTCTAGGGTTGTGAGCTTGGAGTATGGTGAGTTCAAGGCACGGCTAGAAGCGATTTTTGGTACTATTCGCAAACGATCGGATGATTACAACAGTATGCGAACTGGGGAAGGAGCACCAAGTGCGACTTGGATGGCTAATGGGACACAATGGCCAGGCACATGGATTGAGCCAACAGAGAACCATAGGAAAGGACACCATGCTGGAATTGTTAAGGTACATATATGGGCTCACCATAAATGGTTCCTAATATTGTCTTACTAGCTTTAGCTTTGTTCCAAAATATAAGATGTTCATATTTTAAAAAATCAACATCTGTAATTTTTGTCTAATAACTAGACTAAAAACATTTATGTTTAGTGTTATGCATGTTATATAGTTAGATTGATATTTTAAAGTGCATTCATATGTAGTGGTGGAGCCAGGATCTCTCGAAACCTTTGGCTCAAACCAAAGAGTAAAACTACCCCATGCCAATATACACACCAAAATATAATAGAAAGTAAGGAAAAACATAAAATTTAAATGGAAATTAATAATATGTTGCATTAATCAATAGTGTATCGCAATAAATGATTGTTGGTTCGCATATTCATAGATTCACTACTCATCAACCATAGGTAGATATCTAAACCTTTAAAAAAGCATTGCATATATAAGTGTTGCAAAATATGACAATTTAATTTCTAATCCTAAGTTATACATGGATTCCCAAATTATAGGATAATGTCATGACGTATAATTGTTTGAATAAATAGGTAGAACCAGTTTAATTACCTATTGGCGTATAACTGTTCGAATGAATAGGTAGAATTAGTTTAATTACTTGTTGGCAGTTGTTGCAGTACCATCCTCTTCTTGGCCATCAAATATGTCAAACAACCCAAACTGTATAAAAGATGATGTCTAAATGAGTAGACGCAACTGTCTAAACTAAGTACAAGCAACTATCAAAAAACACACATTAGTCACTCTCTGTCTCTAAGCAAGAAATTTCCCCACCAAGGCACCAAGGGAACACAATCGGATCAGCATCACTAATAGCAACACAATTTCGCCCTAGAATTGACAAATAACCAGCAAACACAAACACAAATCGAGAAACAACATCACTACAATGAATATCCATGGGATTACCTCCCACGCGCGGGTGCTGCACAGAGCAAAGTGGACTAGCCTCCTGTAGTCCCACCCCTCGCCGCCGCAGCAGGCACAGCCGACGTGGGAGACATTAGACGAAGCAGAAATGAGGTGAGCGGGTGCAGGCCGAGGGCTGGCTGGGGGCGGGGGGAATGAGTGGGCGAAGGGCGCTGGCCTAGGCCACGCAAGCGCAGGCCGAGCGCTGGCCAGGGGTAGCGGGCATGAGCGGGCGGGGATGGCGGCGACGGGCGCTAGCCAGGGGTGGCGCGCGAGCGCTAGCCGGGGTGCTCAGTGCAACGGCGGCGTGGAAGAATGCACTGGAACCCGGGACGTGCATTGCTAGCTGGCTAGGGTTGTGTTGCGTGGCGTGGTGGGCCTAGTGGGATGCGCCCCTCGCTCAGGCTACTGAGGAACGTGGCCTAGCCCTAGCCTCAGGCTGAGCTGAAGGAGTGGGGCTGAGTCTTTAATATTTATTTTTGGGGGGAAATTTGCTGGGTATTAGAAGGTAAAAAAATTGCTGGTAGGGCTAGGGCTCAAGTAGCCCCAAGCCCAATTCCACCCCTGTTCATATGTTGTTATCTTAATAGTTATTGATAATATACAGTAATTAATATTCTATATTAAAGATCATGTAAAAACTTTATATGTCATATATTTTAAAACAGAGGTAGCAATAAATAGATCACTAGAATATTTATGAAACAGAAAGTTAAGTGGATTCACCATAAATTTGCCACTAACATGCACTTTATGATTGTCAATTTAACAGGTTGTGTTGGATCATCCAAGCCGTGAGCACAATCTGAGCCTAAAAGACTGTACTAGCAATAATCTCAACTTTGGTGCCACTGATTTGCGTATCCCGACACTTGTCTATGTGTCTCGTGAAAAGAACCCAAGTTATGACCATATAAAGAAGGCAGGTGCCTTGAATGCACAACTTCGTGTATCTGCTCTACTCTCCAATGCCCAATTCATCATCAACTTTGACTGCGACCACTACATCAACAGTTCTCAAACCCTGCGTGCAGCAGCCTGCTTCATGCTTGACCCACGGGGAGGTGACAATATTGCCTTCGTTCAATTCCCACAACGCTTTGACAATGTTGATCCAAAAGATCGATATGGTAACCACAATCGTGTCTTCTTTGATGGCACAATGCTCGCTCTCAATGGCCTCCAAGGGCCATCCTACCTTGGTACTGGCTGCATGTTCCGTCGTCTAGCTCTCTATGGCATCGACCCTCCTCAATGGCGGCAAGATAGCATCATTCCTGAAGCTAGCAAGTTTGGTAGCTCCATACCTTTCTTAGAGTCAGTGTCAAAAGCCCTAAACCAAGAGTGGTCCACTACACCACCACCAATCAATGATGCATTTGTCACTGAGATGGAGATGGTTGTGTCAGCTTCACATGATAAGGGGACTGACTGGGGCAAGGGTGTTGGGTACATCTATGACATAGCCACAGAAGATATAGTGACTGGCTTTCGCATCCATGGCCAAGGCTGGCGCTCCGTGTATTGTACAATGGAGCGTGATGCATTCTATGGAACTGCACCAATCAACCTTACAGAGCGTCTCCACCAAATTCTACGTTGGTCTGGAGGATCCCTGGAGATGTTCTTCTCTCACAATAACCCGCTCATCGAAGGTCGTCGTCTTTGGGCCCTCCAACGTGTCTTATACCTCAACATGACAGTCTACCCAGTGACATCACTCTTCATCTTACTTTATGCTCTTAGCCCAGTGATGTGGTTTATCCCTGACGTAGTGTATATCCAGAGGCCATTCACTAGATATGTTGTGTACCTTATAGTGATCATTTTGATGATTCATATCATTGGATGGCTTGAGATAAAGTGGGCAGGTATTACATGGTTGGATTACTGGCGCAACGAGCAGTTCTTTATGATCGGCTCCACGAGTGCATACCCAACAGCAGTGCTTCACATGGTGGTCAACCTGCTCACAAAGAAGGGTATACATTTCAGAGTTACTTCGAAGCAAACAACCACTGACACCAACGACAAGTTTGCTGACTTGTACGAAATGAGATGGGTGCCCATGTTAATCCCAACAGCGATAGTTTTGGTTGCTAACATTGTTGCCATTGGTGTGGCCATTGGCAAAACGGTGGTATATATGGGAATATGGACAACAGCACAGAAGATCCATGCTGCATTAGGTTTGCTATTCAACGTGTGGATTATGGTGCTCATTTACCCATTTGCATTGGCAGTCATGGGACGATGGGCGAAGAGGCCAATCATCCTTGTTGTCTTGCTGCCAGTTACCTATGTAATTGTCGCCCTTGTATATGTTGGTATGCATATCTTACTAGCAAATATTCTTCCCTTTTAGGTACATAGAAAAGTATTGCATTATTCAACTTGTGTAATAAACTGGGAACTGAATATGTTCTCATGATGTTGTAGTTTTTTAAAGGTAAATTTTATAGTCCTTGAGAAGGTACCATAATTTTAGTGTTATTTTTGGTACCTATCGGTATCTCAGGTACTAGAAGGTATCATAATTGATACTAAATTTATGGTACCTCTTAAAGAACTGTAAAATCACTCCTTTTAAAATAGTGGTATCAACTTTGCATTGATCCAGTTGTTGTCAAACTTCCTTGAGCACCCCTTGTTGAATATATATATATATATATATATATAAGTGTCTCCAACCATGTCTAACCAAAATAACAAAATGTCAGAACTTCTGGTGCAATACTTTATCTAGCATGTGAGGTGAGTACAATTTGTCTTAAATTTTCGCTCACACCATTGGATTGAGTTGTTCTGATTTCTGTGTGCTATCGTGCTCTTTGTTTTTGGTTTGGTGTTATGTCTTATCTACTTATAACATTGCTCTATCTACTTTAAGTACTATCCGCTGTCTAAAAAAACAAAAAAAAAAGAATTTCCATTATATGTTTTTCACATAACACACATAAAAAAAGGAAATTTTGTTTACGTCTTAGCAAGTTAGCATGTTGCTAATCTCTAGCTTAAGCGAGAAAATTGTAACTATGCCACTCCGATTTATTGGCTTCGTAAAAATGCCATCCTTTACAATGCACCTATAAAAATACCATCCATTTCATGAGCAAATTGTAATTTCACCCTTTTGAGGGTTTTTCATCGGTTTTAATTTTTTTAATCACAAAAATCATGTAAAATGACTTTGCTGCCCTTCTTTATATTTGCATTACACTCTGTTTGATTTTACTCTCTCGCGCGTAGATCTCCCAATCCCCTTCTCCACGTGCACATAAACTCCAAACCAGGTCAGCGATCTATTGCATCAACAGGAGTCCTTCTGGTTTCATGCTGGTATGCTGACAGAAGATTGCACGAATCTGTTCTAAATGTTTTCCTAATTTTGATCATCTGAGCTGAGACAATCCATTAATGTAACACAAATAGCTTGAACTGGTTATCACCATTTCACCATGGTTGTGTTAAAAACAAGACCACAACAATTAGGCAATAAAAACAAGACCGTGGCGGCGACGGAGGGACGGTGAGAGGAGCGACCTGGTTTGGAGTTTCTATGTGCACGTGGAGAAGGAGATTGGGAGATCTGTGCGCATGAGAAAAATCAATTAGAGTGGAATGCAAATGTAAAGAAGGGCAGCAATGTCATTTTACATGATTTTTATGATTAAAAAAATTAAAACCGGTGAAAATCCCTCAAAAGGGTAAAATTACAGGTTGCTCATGAAATAGATGGTATTTTTACATGTGAATTGTAAAGCATGATATTTTTATAAAGCCAACGAATCAGAGCGCATGGTTACAATTTTCTCAGCTTAAGCGTAAGAATGAGCTTCTTATGCAAAAAGTTTGGGCCCAGTGGGGTGTTTGGCTCCATTTGGCACGGGCATCGCCACCTGCCGATTGGGCCCCACCATCTCGACCGTACACACGTTCACTGGATTGATGGTTTAGGTTGGGTGGAGAAGATGAATAGTGTATGGGCAATACGAACAATACCGAAGTACGGAACTCTACATGTGGACCTGAATGGCATAAATAAGCGTATTACGAAACAGTAATGGCATTAAAGCAAATATATGAATAGTAATGAACCCATATAAAAAATTAGAGGGAGTATTACATTTCGAACTTTTAACTTTCCTTATTGTATTCATAGAAGCAGTGAAATCCGTGAAATTTCAACATGGCAATCAAACCGAGAAAACAAATCGGAGGAGGGAGATGCATTCAGCGACCCCTCTATCATGAACCGGCGAGAGAGAAAAACACAGAAGGGAGAGAGAGAGAGAGAAATGACGGCGTACCTAGGGTGGGTGAGTGGGTTGGGGTCGGAGCGGCGAGAGGAAGACGACGTGCTGACGTCTTCCTAGGCCCAGAAAGATATAATTAGCTGTTTTTCTAATATCTATCTCTGTTCTCATGCCGTATGTTCTGAAACACAACCTAAGTAATTCAACACAGTAGCAACTGCACAAATAATTATATTATTCTAATTATCATTCAAATTCCCTAAAAACGATCGATTCAACTTATCGAAAAGCCAAATTTCTTGATGACAAGACTAACAGGCTCTAAATTTATCACATCATGATTGCTTAACTTCCAATGTGCCGATAGATATTGTGCATGAATCCAGACCTAGAAGATGCTAGTTGGTTCTCCATAAGACATCATGAAACCCATCGGTTCATGACCACATCACCCAATTCTCTCAAGTAATCTCATTCATGATACCAAATAACAGTCATGCAGTAAACTGCCAGCAAAAGCTGTAGAGATCCAAACTGAGGTAACCAGCTATGGACTATTAGAACTTATTGTTAGTCCATTAGAAGTGAGAAATAGCATATTCATGCTACAATAGATTTATTGTGGGACAATTTGTTTACAATATTCAATAACAAGCTATTGGAACTAACAAGGTATAGTAATAGCCTACTGCGAATGCCCTCGTAGACAGATGGTGACCAGAGACAGATGGTCAATCCTCTGCATGGATGCAAGGACAGATTACCCCTACAACAGCTCAACAAGTTGCAGTTGCAGTTCCTCATCCCGTAATTTTTGTATTCTATCGGATATCGATTCGGCTGCCTGTAGAGAAACCCAGATCCTTGTGTACAAATCTCTAACAGTTGTCCTAGTCTTTTCAGCGCATCGCAGCTCGGAACCTTTGGCGTCTTGGTTTCTCAGTTGCACACACTTCTTCTCATAAGTTTGCCGGATTTGATTTATAGTCTGCACAGTAGCAGCTAATATTAACATGATGTAAATATATCTGATAACTTGAGAAGCAAATTGTCTTGCTTAACATGATACAGGGGGTACAAAATGGAGTAAACCAAGGGCCTAGTGTGTTGCTTTCCATTTGAGAAATCATATAACGTTGTCAGTGAGATGACTGAGTCCAGCGCTCCCAAAGAGGTTTTCAAACTTAAATTCATTCACTAATATGATCACAAGGCAGTGCCGCTTTAGCTCAGATAATTAGTTGTTTTAACCAGAAATAGAACAATAGCACCTCACATGTAAAGATAATTCAGTATGCTCTCTTTTCTTTATCTATGCAGGCACATGGAACATGAACATCAAACGACTCTACCAGATGCAGAAGGACATCATCAACAGGGATCAATAACGCACCTTAACTTCTTCATAAAGTTTCTTCTCCCAGGCATACAATCTCCCTAAAGTCTATGAGTGACTTCCTGACTTCATCCCACCATAGTCATCGAAAATATCGCTCTTAGTTTTACTCTTATCCGTCCATGACAAACTATTCGAGCTCGCTTCCATCTCAGTCCTGTAGGATGACGACACAGAGGATGGAGACCGATGCCATGTAATGACATGAATTATCTTTGATGAATTGTCTGCAGCAGGTAAGAAATGCCAAAGTTAATAGGGCATCACACATATACTGGTAAGTGATAAGAACATCTGCTAATAATGTATGGTAAACAAAAAAACAGGACGAATGAATTGCTTCAATAGAACTGAAAGAGCAGATTCATGATACTAATCATCAAGCAGGTCCCTTTAGCCTTTTTGCAGCTAAAAAAGAATCACTTTGGCTATCAACTATCATCAGGAGCCCCATATAGTAGGCATAAAAAGCCCTGAAAATGGTCCACGAAATGACTGCAGAGTAAAAAAGGTGATAACAAATTGACAGTTGGTGGCTTATGGCTATTACATCATCAGCCAAGAATATTTAAAGGCACTTTTTTAAGAAATATGTTCTGCCTAATCTCCAGAGGTACATGCGGTCCTAAACAAAGAACAATACCATCTAAATTCCATGACACAATGAGTATAAAAAGGTATCCAACTAAACCTTACAATTTCCCCCAAACAGCAAAAGTGTATTGGAGTAGCTCAAACCTTAGTTACCTTGTTCCGCGAGGAGTTGGTCAACCACCTTTCCAACCGTCAATTGGAACAAATTGGAGAAGAAAACCTAAGTGTACAAATTGTAGTGCATATATAAGCATCAGATCAATGTAGAGGTATAAACAAACCTTGTTAAAATGCTCGTACTGCCTGTTTCCTAGGCCAAACACCCCAAACCGAAGATTACTCAGCCATTCACCTCTCTCGTTCCCCTGCACTCCAACCAAACAAAGAGGCCATCATTAGAAAGTAGAAAGCGCACGCATAAAAGGGTAACAAGAACACCGACTCAAATTCAACAACACCAAAGAAGCCAATCTCCTACAAAAGGATGGCTCATGAATAAAAGTTTAGGACTGGACACGTGAAGAACAGATTTGACTATGTTCAACGTAAGCCAGTGAGCCTTGTATATTCAGTGTTTTGAGCGTGAAAGCCAGTTTGAGTTGTGCTCATCAACTTTAGATGGATGAAAGGATTTTAGAAACATCCAATCTAGCTTTCGCTTGAATTCACTGCAGAAGCTACCACATCAAATGATTTAACAAAGATGCTGCAAGAGAAAGCAATCTAGATGGAGAGATTAGCGCTGCAGTGCTGCACTGTCTCTGAAAATCCTCCGGACTACACATCCACAGGGACTTAGTGAGGTGAATCAGGAACCATGAGCCGATCCATTTGAGTAGCACTCGGGCTAAAATTTAGGCGCAAGTTACGCTAAATCCTATCCACACCTAGGCATAGTAAAGCAGAGCACACATCCACAGTTGAAATGAAATTTGGGCTCCATGATTAAGAACACGGCAGAACAGATCAAACATGGTTTCATGGCATGTCACCTATCAGACTGAAAAATAGGAAATGCTCATTTCTAATTTCAGTAGAGAGCGCAGACAAGTATTTGACTGAGTATTGAAGTAAAACTCTGTGTTCCTACTCATGTTGTGCACACTAACGCCAATTTTATTTGGATGCCTACAACACCAGATAACTATTAAAAAAATATAAGGCCTCAGCAATCAAAAACCAATATGAGGTGATCATGTTAGTAACAGAACCAGCTTATTATGCAAAGAATCATATTTCCAGAGCTAGCACTTGCTGCATTGTAAAATGTGAACTCAAAAGGCTATTTATTTCATAAAGTCCAATGACTGCATTGTATAAAAGCAATTCAGACTTTCTATAACTTACTTGAAGCATCAGGAGTTCCTAACTCACAACCTGAACCCAAGTCATCAAGAAGCAAATCCTTGTCCATGGTAAACTAATCATGTAAACCATTTTTGCAGGTAGTGGAGAACTTTTGTCGCATCAGGTCACCCTCCAACTGTTGAATCTTCAATATATAGTTCTTCATAATGTCCACATCCTGTTAAAGAACAAAACAAAAATCAATAAAACTGGTTAAATAATATTCCTGTTGACGGAATGAAAGCTTAAGCAGTAAAATTCCATCAGAAAAGTTTTCCCAGCAATAGAACACGGGGAAAAACCGCAATAGAACAACATATGTCCCCAACTCCCCTAGCATCAGTGTTAAAACTTGATTCTGAAATGTCAATGAAAAAGTAGGAACATTATCAAATAATCTACTTCATTGGTAACACTTATGGCAGCATCGAATCACAAGACAATTCATTGCAATTAACCCCATAATCTATGTCAAAGCCATCCATATGAAGAGAGTCGCCATATTCATAAAAAAGAGTCACAAAAGACAACATTAGCTAGATATGTTGATTTAAGTGATATGTTTGTAGTGAAGCTTCTATTCGGTGCAAAAAAATGAATTCAACATATAGGATCTGTTACCTCAAGTTTTTCAAGCAGGTCCTGTATTGTCTCGTCTGCTAATTTATGATATTCATCCTTTGGTAGTATTGACCTGCCAAATATACACAATTGACAATCACAAACAAATAAACAATCCGATAACATGACAACACATGCAAAACAACATTATAAAGCAGAATAAAACTATGTATCAAACACCAAAGGAATATATGGCTTGTGCAGAAAATGCGCATTTCAGCATTTCTACACACTATTTCAGTGTTTCCGTGCACTTTTCTATGATTTCAGCCACTAAAGTCCAATGATCGCAACGATTCAGACATAATGTACTGTGTTTGATGGTCGGGTTTGGAATATAGTAGCCTCCTGAATACAATTATACAAAAACCTCAAAATTTCCTATCAAATATGCACATAAGTTCTTACGAATTCATCCATATCTCACGCATCAATACTCCTAGAAACTAAAAACAAACGCACAAACATTAGGACCAACAAGGGCTAATACCACAGGAACGACAAACCACACCTGTAGCCCATGGCGGACGGTGCATGCGCATTACCAGCGGACTGCGCCACCTAACGCGTCGATGAGAGGGCTCTCGAAGATAGGAACATCCCCCACGGCCCCACGGCCGAACACTAAGTGGCGGCGGCGGTGGCGTGAGAGGTCGAGGTGGGGGCCTCCAGGGGGAGACAATGACACAAGTACGGGAGCACGAGACATCAGCCGCCTCGCCGCCGTGAGGCCAAGGAGCGGCGGCGGCTTGTGGGAGGGGCAGGCAGAGGCGGCTGACCTGGAGAGGCGGCGGCGGATTCTCGTGAGGGAGAGGCGGTGCACTCAGGAGAGGGGAGGGGCCGAGGCAACAGAACGGGAAGGGATGGGGCGGCGAAGCGGCGGCGGCTTGTGGGAGGGGCAGGCAGCGGCGGCTGACCTGGAGAGACGGCGGCGGATTCTCGTGAGGGAGAGGCGGTGCACTCAGGAGAGGGGAGGGGCCGAGGCAATAGAACAGGGCAGGGCGCCGGCGGCGTGACGCTCGTCTCCCTCCCCTTGTCCTGCAACCACGCGACGCATGCCCACAAAACATCGGTCCCCCCTCCTCGCCAAAAAAAACGCACCAGAGATCTCTCGCCGCCATAGGGAGACGAGAGGCGACGAAAGAGGTGGTTAGGACCCATTGGAGACGCCGCGGCGGCGAGAAGCAGGGAAAGCACGGGAGCGGCCATGACAGGTTTTTGGCTCCCTAAAGCAGTCGCGACGCAGCGATGGCATGAGATCCAGGAAGGGCAGGTGGTGGCTAGGGCTTGGGCTGTGGAGAGCGGAGACGCGGCGGGGATTGGAAGGGAGGCAACATTGCGGGAAGCTTTAAGAGATGATTATCAATGGTTAAGATTTAACAAATGAGTGATGAAGGGCTAAGATTTACCAGACGATAGATGATGGTAGATAAATCAACTCGTCAATTATATAGTAGGGTAGATTAAGCCTCTGTTTAAAAACACCCTTTCGGATGGCGTTTTTACAAACTATACTCTACAACATAGAACCGTTTTTAATGACGTGACATGGTTTAGGTATCCTCGTCGTGGAATTTTTTATGGATACGTTAAAAACCCACTTTCGAAGGGATTTTTTTCTAAAAACTCTTGCATGCCCTGAATAATTAATAAGCGTACTTATTACTAATAGTACATGGGCATATATATGTGTGTGCATTTATATACCTCGATAAATCACACTTACATACCCTCAGCAATTAATAAACACAGTTGACACCAGCATATAAGAGAGTACGTGTATTTAAGCATATATATCGGTAATTAACAAGCTTAGCTTACATCTCCTCTTCAATTAATAAATGCCCTTCAAGCATCAGCAAAATCCTCGTCGTCGTGTCTTGTGCTCTTGCCTGATCAAGCAAAATCCTCTGAAGAAATTAAGAAAAGCATCAGCAAAACGACTGGAACTAACGTCAGAAACCATGTGCTCGTTGGCCGGCCAGTCGGTCAACAGATCGAACAGCAATTTTCGAACTAATCGACTAACCGATAATTAGTAAAAACCAAATTAGTTGATGTAGTAATCATGTTACCGAATTAATAACATCGCCTGATACCCTGATTCCTCTTAGTTATCACCCAGCTCAGTTCGTACCCTTCACTAATCTGCACGTTAGTCTGTCAGAAAACAAAAGGACCAAATTGGTGTACTAGCAGCATGTAAGGTTAATTACATACGGTTACGTTAATGTCAACCCATGCATTAATAATGTACATAGTCAGAAACTAATAACTAGCTACTCTCTGGGTTCGAGATGTACTAATCGACCAATTAAGTTGTAGATCGAGCATCCATCCTAATTAGCACCACACATATATATGGTCTTTAATTTTCTTATTAGCATTCTCCTTAATTACGTACGGCTAATCGGTATTGCATGCATATGAACCGCCGGACTATCGAGTTTTGATGAGCATGTTTGGTACAATATTTACGAGGTCTGAAGAATACATAGAAATTAATTAAGGTTAGTCACTGTCCTTGAGCAGGTACGCGTTCTGCACTAAATTAAATCGGATTATACGGTCTACTGGTCGTAGCTAATTCAATACTGTTTAACCTGCAGTACATTGCTCCTCGAATATTTTGTGGTATGGTGGTTCATAAATTTCAAAAAGAAAAATACATGCTTGGAAAACTGCTTTATCATGCGTGGTTGTGTGTACAAGAAAGTTAACTTTGCTCTCTACTGAGAGTAGAATTAATCTATTAATTTAATTAGTAGATCATATTTATTTATACTACAGACCCAAATATAATAGTGGTAGAAAAATTATACATAGGTACAATTGTTTAATAAAAAGGGATAAAACTGAATCAATATAATTGGGGTCTCCGAGAAATAAACGTGTAAATGACAAATATACTCAATGTATGATTAAGAAAAATACTATTTTATCCCTATATATATCAATTGTTACAATCATTTCTACTATTAGTATATAATACAACCAGCAGCAGAGAGTACCATAAAAATCTTAAGTAATTTAATCTGTCTATCAGCCAGAGCAATATATAATACAGAGTTCAATTGATCAACATAACTCCTAAGAAGATATAACAACTGCTTTGAAAGAACCAAAATACAAATTAGGAATGCTCTTACACACTCTGTTTTGTAACAAAAAAAAAGGTCGTCATGTATCATCAAACTGTCAGAATGAAGTACCTCTATAGTTCTATTCGCTACCAGCATGTTGAGAGTTGAGTGTTATGTGTGTGTGTTCATGTCATATGTGTTTTTTCCTGACTGTGAAATATTACTTTCACATTTGCTCCATGGGAATATAAATTCCCACAATAATAATTCACAGAGAAAGTAACATCAGGCAACTTATTTTGATGGTCCAGATTATTGTACTGTCGTGCAGAGTAATATAACCAATTAGGGATCATCACACTTTTTGTGAGAAACAATTATATTTCAATCACAAATCCAAGAATTGTAATCACAAAAACAACAACCATACTAGCTAGAGTTACAATTCTATTTCAAGTATAAACATATGAACGATGATAGAGTAGCATAAACAAAATAGTCTCATGTGAAATGCAGCTAGTTTTTGATTACTCTGGCTGCACATGCCTTATTGTGTAAATAGATAATTAATTGGGTTTGTTAAATAATTATAGATGCTTTGGATTTTTATATTTTCTTCGAACAGCGTGTTAACTAACTTCAGTCTTATTTCCATTAATAAATCGAGCAATTTTTTATATCTGCCCTCTCTGATCCTCGATCTGTATATACAACCACAAGCAGCAGATCGATATCAATGCATATAGAACGGTTGCGCACAGCATGCAACACATGGCATCAACATGTACTGATTAACAAGTAACAAAAACTAATCGATCTTAGATCTGAAATTAAGAGAATCACACATAATGCCCGTTTTGTTCGATAAAACTAGAATCAAACTAAAGAAATCTAAGGTGCCAGATTTCCGGTCGTATGTCCCCTAGCTAGCTTGCACTGGATCGATCTCACAGACTCACACGGTGACTCGATCTAATTAAGCTACTTCTGCTTGCAACTTGCATGCCCTGCCATGCACGGCATAGATAGATAGATAGATCGATCGACCCGATCGTTGCACTCACGTGCATATAAGACGAATTAAGGCTAAGCTGGTAGATCGTTGCACCCACCCACTTGCAACGAAGGCCGTTTTTATACTGATCTCGAGCTGGTGATCGACGTACGTGATTAAGTCCAGGAAAAGTTGACTTTCACGGCGCCCATCTCTAATTAACCTGAACTTAAGTTACAGAGGCATACTTAATTAATTCAGCCGATCGATTAACGCGGCTAGGTAGTGAGTATAATATAGCCTGACACGGCGTAAAACTATGCGTTTTTTGGTCAGCCCTGCAGCACATGCATGGAACCGCATCGTGCAGTGCATATGCATTCTGCTGCACGTTTCGTTCATCAATGGTTGTTTAATCAATCAGACGAAGTGGCGTACGTTGGCGATGGATCGATAGATCTGGATGGTTGCAAATATTCAATCTTTGGCTGGATCTCGCAACGATCGCTCACTCAGGAGGCCCTGGTACTTCTTCGTCGCGTGCGGTGATCCATATTGCGGCGCCTGCTGCATGCCTCTCTCTATATAAGGTGCATCCCGATCGCCCACACACTTCAAGTTACCACACTGCACTGGCTAGCTTGAGTCAGTGAGCTCGATCTCTTGCTTGCTCTGATCTCAGTGACAGAGCCAGAGCCTAGCTGGGTAGCTAGGAGGGTAGCACTGAGTGCTTTGGCATGGTTTCGTCGCCGGCGTCGGTTGCCGGCGCTAGTGGCGACGATGGCAGCAGCCTCATCGACCCGCTGCTAGTGAGCCGCGGCGGCGGCGTGGCGAGGAAGGCTGCCTGCGCGAAGGGCAAGTACTGGGCGGCCGCAGACAAGGGAGAGAGGCGCGCGGCGAAGGAGTGCGGCGGCGAGGACGGCCGGCCGCTGCTGTTCCGGTCGTACAAGGTCAAGGGCGCTCTCCTGCACCCGTACAGGTAAATCCGAGAGCGCAAGCATGAGACAAACTACGCTAAAAATAGTTTTATGCACTAGATGTGCGCTCTAATATATCGTATTGATTACGGGTATATGAATTATTTGCATCACGGTCGATCTAAAAGACAAAAAGTATAGTATGATTTCTTAAAAAGTCTGTATATTGGTTTATTCTTATGTATATTATTTTTAACCCATCAGATCAACATCCAACAACTCACATACTTTTTTGAAAAAAAATAGCCTTCTAAATTAAAATTTTAAAATTGTATTTTAGCTGGTATCTACTCTTTACCAATAAAAGTGTATAGTCTAGATAAATACAATAACATTTTTACGTCAATCTACAATCTAAATAATACAGCGAGCTAAAAAATATTTTATGTTTATACTAAAATATGTGCCTTTTAAGATTGTGCAAATTTAAACTATTTATTTGTTGTAAGTTGATGTGACTGATAAATAAGAAAAAATCACACAACTTATAAATAATAAAAATATTTGTTAAAAAATCTATACATAGAACGCTTGTCTAATCTATTTTTAGCTTTATGATACTTCGTATATAATATTTAATTCATCCTTATGAGCAATTATGGCAGATCAGTCTAATCTTCCAGTTAGAACGTGTCAAGTATTTAGTTGGAAGCGTGTGTATTTTTTTCTAGCTAGTTTGCAAGTCAATGGATAATATTCCAGATGGACGTGAGCACGTTTGTTTGGCTGGATGCGGAGTTATATATATTCTGCTTCCGAATTTCTTTCGACCGATGAACAGCCGTTGACCTTCAGTACTAACACACACGGGCTCATCATGTTTCCAATAATGTCTTAATCTGCTAACGGCGTCAACCAGATCGATAATATATTTCCCCTTTTGCTCGCCTGATCAGCATGTGCACATTTAATTTACCTCATTACCTGCATTATTACCGAAAACGATTGGACTAGCTGATAGCATATTTTGTCTCTCTCTTGCAGGGCTCTGATCTTTGCACGCTTGATCGGCGTTCTCCTGTTCTTCGGATGGCGGATCAAGCACAACAAATCCGACATAATGTGGTTTTGGACACTGTCCGTTGTTGGCGATGTCTGGTTCTGCTTCTCATGGCTACTCAACCAGCTCCCAAAGTTCAACCCCATCAAGACTATACCTGACCTAGCTGCCCTCAAGCAGCGCTGCGACCTCTCCGACGGCAGCTCCAGGCTCCCCGGCATTGATGTTTTCGTCACCACCGCTGACCCCATCGACGAGCCGATTCTGTACACCATGAACTGCATCCTTTCGATCCTCGCAGCCGACTACCCTGTTGATAGGTATGCCTGCTACCTCTCCGACGATAGTGGAGCCCTAATGCTGTACGAGGCCTTGGCCGAGACAGCAAAGTTTGCTACTTTGTGGGTTCCATTCTGTCGGAAGCATTGCATCGAGCCTAGGGCTCCAGAGAGCTACTTCCAACTCGAGGCGCCATTATTGCACACTAGAAGGGCACCGGAGGAGCTCGCGAGTGACTCTAGGGTTGTGAGCTTGGAGTATGGCGAGTTCAAGGCGCGGTTAGAAGCGGTTTCTGATACTATTCGCAAACGATCGGATGCGTACAACAGTATGAGAACTGGGGAAGGAGCACCAGGTGCGACTTGGATGGCTAATGGAACACAATGGCCAGGCACATGGATTGAGCCAACAGAGAACCATAGGAAAGGACACCATGCTGGAATTGTTAAGGTACATGAGCTCACCTTAAATGGTTCCTAATATTGTCTCACTACATCTGATTAAAAAATATAAGACATCCATAAATTTTAACTAATAATTAAGCTTAAAACATTTAGTTTAGTATTATTCATGTTATACGGTTAGATTGATATTTGAAATTACATTCATATGTTGTAGTGAATGGTTATTGATAATATATAGTGAAAGTAGCTAATAGTTAATATTCTATATTAAAGACCGTATAAAAAAATTATATGTCCTATATTATGAAATGGATGTAGTAATAAATAGATCACTAGAATATTTATGCAATAGAAAGTTAAGTGGATTCACCGTAAATTTGCCATTGACATCACTTTATGACTGTCAATTTAACAGGTTGTGTTGGATCATCCAAGCCATGGGCATAATCTGAGCCTAAAAGACAACACGAGCAATAATCTCAACTTTGGTGCCATTGATTTGCGTATCCCGACTCTTGTCTACGTGTCTCGTGAAAAGAACCCAGGTTATGACCATAACAAGAAGGCGGGTGCCTTGAATGCACAACTTCGTGTATCTGCTCTACTCTCCAACGCACAATTCATCATCAACTTCGACTGTGACCACTACATCAACAATTCTCAAGCCCTACGTGCAGCAACCTGCTTCATGCTTGACCCACGGGAAGGTGACCATACTGCCTTCGTTCAATTCCCACAACGCTTTGACAATGTTGATCCAAAAGATCGATATGGCAACCACAACCGTGTCTTCTTTGATGGCACAATGCTCGCCCTCAATGGCCTCCAAGGGCCATCATACCTTGGTACTGGCTGCATGTTCCGTCGCCTGGCTCTCTATGGCATCGACCCTCCTCAATTGAGGCAAGATAACATTATTCCTGAAGCTAGCAAGTTTGGTAGCTCCATACTCTTCTTAGAGTCAGTGTCAAAAGCCCTAAACCAACAGCGGTCTACTACACCACCACAAATCAATGACACATTTGTCGCTGAGATGGAGAAGGTTGTGTCAGCTTCACATGACAAAGGGACTGACTGGGGCAAGGGTGTTGGGTACATCTATGACATAGCCACAGAAGATATAGTGACAGGCTTCCGCATCCATGGCCAGGGCTGGCGCTCCATGTATTGTACAATGGAGTGTGATGCATTCTGTGGAACTGCACCAATCAACCTTACAGAGCGTCTCCACCAAATTGTGCGTTGGTCTGGAGGATCCCTAGAGATGTTCTTCTCTCATAATAACCCGCTCATTGGAGGTCGTCATCTTTTGGCCCTCCAGCGTGTCTCATACCTCAACATGACAGTCTACCCAGTGACATCACTCTTCATCTTACTTTATGCTCTCAGCCCAGTGATGTGGCTTATCCCTGATGAAGTGTACATTCAGAGACCATTCACTAGATATGTTGTGTACCTTATAGCGATCATTCTGATGATTCATATCATTGGATGGCTTGAGATAAAGTGGGCAGGGATCACATGGTTGGATTACTGGCGCAACGAGCAATTCTTCATGATCGGTTCCACAAGTGCATACCCAACAGCGGTGCTTCACATGGTGGTCAACCTACTCACAAAGAAGGGTATACATTTCAGAGTTACTTCGAAGCAAACAACCGCTGACACCAATGACAAGTTTGCCGACTTGTACGAAATGAGATGGGTGCCCATGTTAATCCCAACAGTGATAGTTTTGGTTGCTAACATTGGTGCCATTGGTGTGGCCATTGGCAAAACGGTGGTATATATGGGAGTATGGACAACGGCGCAGAAGAGCCATGCTGCGTTGGGTTTGCTATTCAACGTGTGGATTATGGTGCTCCTCTACCCATTTGCATTGGCAGTCATGGGACGATGGGCGAAGAGGCCAATCATCCTTGTTGTCTTGTTGCCAGTTGCCTTTGTAATTGTTGCCCTTGTATATGTTGGTATGCATATCTTACTAGCAAATATTCTTCCCTTTTAGGTACATAGAAAAGCATTGCATTATTCAACTTGTGTAATAAACTGTGAATCAAATATGTTCTCTTGTGTCAAACAACAATGTTGTAGTTTTTTTAAATAGTGGTAGCAGCATTGCATTAATCCAGTTGTTGTCAAACTTCCTTGACCACCCCTTGTTAAAAAATTCTATACTAAACTAAAGTGTTTCCAACCATGTCTAACCAAAATAACAAAATATCAGAACTTCTGGTGCAGTACTCTATCTAGCAGGGTGAGGTGAGTGCCGTTTGCCTTAAATTTTCGCTCACACCATTGGATTGAGTTGTTCTGATTTCTGTGGGCTATTGTGCTCTTTGTTTTTGGTTTGGTGTTATGTCTTATTCATGTAGAACATTGCTATATCTACTTTAAGTACTATCAGCTGTCCCTAAAAAAGAAAAGAAGCTCCATTATATGTTTTTCACATAACACACATACAAAAAAGGAAATTTTGTTTACGTCTTAGCAAGTTAGCATGTTGTTATTCACTAGCTTAAGCGCAAGAATGAGCTTCTTGATGCAAAAAGTTTGGGCCTAATTGTCAGCTGCTCGTGTCTACCAAAGCTTCTAAACCAAGAATCAAACCAAGCGCTGATAGCAAGCAAGGGCGCATCTACGACGAGAGATTTCGAACTTCTGGGTAACTCAAAGATGCATGGCTTCGCCTTCTCAAGAGCCATAAGCGTCCTAGGG